>LBNU01015313.1:5047-44691 GCA_014162995.1 Artemisia annua
CATACATATCTCTCCAATTCTATGAGCTCTTATCTCGCCCTATGCCATGCACGGCACAACCATAGGGGTTGTAAACAGTGGCTCATGCGTTAAATACTACCTTAATAGCCTAGTATGCCTTGGCTACATGTTTCCCAAGACGTTCAAGCACGTTACCATAAAGGAGGTTGGCCAGTTTTCTTGAGCCTAACATTGATGGAACAATCATCCCAACAAACAACAACACACACCAATTAGCCAATAATTAATAGTTAGGTTTCATTAGATCTAAGCAAACACTAGAGAATTTAGCTACACATGTTAATTAAAAGACAAGTAAAAGATATAATCAACCTACACATAGACATATTGATTGAATTAAAGTGAAGACTTATCTTTAATTAAGCATGAGGGTTCCAAGGGTTGGAAACCCTAAAAAGTACAGAAAATTCGTCTTTAGGGTTTGCCCTAAAAGTTCTCCACAAAGTTCCACCCAAATGAATGAAAATTAGAAAACTATATATAGATTTTACACTCTGACGGCGTCAGGTTATAAGGGCTGACGCCGTCAGCTCGCCGCCATTAGGTTTCTCGGACTGCCTAGATCGACTTCTGACGCCGTCACCTTATAAAACCTTTTGGGTCGTCACTCTTTAATTTATAACCTGACGGCCTACTTTTCCTAACAACTGACGGCGTCAGGTGTTAATTCCAAAAATTCCTCTGGCCCGTCATTTGATAATTGATTTCCACTCTTTTGTCAAGGCTTTCTGACGGCGTCACCTTGTGACTTCTGACGCCGTCAGGTTGTAAATCTTCATCTTTTGAGACTTTGTCGTTTTCTTCACTTTTATGCTCCAAAAACGTCCGAATATGCATGTTTTCTAGAATTCCTCTCAAAAGTACCGAAAATGACAAAAGGAACGATTTAGGGCAATATTTGATCACATTTATACGAATTAGGGCTTAAATGACCCCCTAAAAGCGTAACACTTTTCGTCTCATCAGTCAGGTACACTGCCTGGTGGGGATTGCAAAGCTTCTCAAGATCCCTTGAGAGGTAAAACCTTTTGCAAGGTTGCAAAACCACGCATCACGTTTCCGCATAAAAAGTTTTAAATTTCAGTCAAATCATGCATGAGGCATAAGACCATACATCCTAACCGATTTTAATACAGTCGTGCATAACTGAAAGGAAGCCCGACATGTCCACCTAGGCTGCACACTTGAAATCTGATTTATTCTTGGACGAACTTGATGATGCCCTAATTATACATATTTTCGGGCATGATATTACATGTTTTACTATCATTTCTTGTGAACTTTCGATACTTAATAGCATAAAATGTGTGCAGGTTCACTCGAAGGTACTCTTGAGCAAGAAACATCAAGAATAGAAGTATCATAGCAAATAAAGCCAACAATAATAAAGTCTACAAAATAAGTCCAAACTTTCAACACAAGTGCGCTGATTTCTCTTCTATGTACGCCACACTTGCCTGCTCGGTCAAGAAAAGTCAGAGGCAGTTATTAATAAAAGTATGTCGGTCTTATGATTTATGTGCGCCGTACTTCCTCTGCATTTTTGAAACTTTGGTGCCAAGATAATACCCAAGTGTGCCGCACTTGCAATCAAAGTATGCCGTACTTCGCCTATCAGAAGGCTATATAAAGAGCCCATTTGCAGGCATTTGAGCCTCTTCACTCTCCAAGTATTTTCATCAAATCAGTCCTAAAAAGCTACGAAGTAAGAACGTGTGCCCGAGCTGAGAACCATAGTAGATTAGATCAAATAAGGGTCGAATATACTTTTAGGTGATAGAATTTTGGGTTGCTTGTGACACTAGTGTAATCCATTTGATCATTCCAACACGTATTTCTCTTGTTTACTCTTCTATTACTACTGTTATCATGAACTCATTAGCCATGAGATGCTAAATCTCTTATGATTGCTTGGACTTGTAAATATAATAAAGTGATGTTATGATTATGTTTTGATCTCTATCAATTTCAAGTTTATGTTATGAACTATTATATCTTAATTCTTGCTATGTTTATTTATCACTAGTGATTTTGCATAACCTGCTGGANTGCTAAATCTCTTATGATTGCTTGGACTTGTAAATATAATAAAGTGATGTTATGATTATGTTTTGATCTCTATCAATTTCAAGTTTATGTTATGAACTATTATATCTTAATTCTTGCTATGTTTATTTATCACTAGTGATTTTGCATAACCTGCTGGATAAGGTCGAAAGAACCAATGTGTTATAAGAAATTCTAAAAGCTTGTCTATGTTTTTAGCCTTTGGTTGGAGAAATCTGCTTAGGAGAATTCGTAGTAATCTAGACTTAAGATACAATACTAATCATGTGAGAAATTGGTTGATTAGGCAAACTAAATCTTGAATTGAACCTCACGATTTGTGAAATGGCTCTTTTGACGAAAATGGCTAAGTTGTATATTGTAAACCTTATCAATCCAACTGAGATCTAGCATAAGCATCATCACTGAATTATATAAGCTATCCAAGTAATCCACTTCCTTATCATTGAATTTACCGAATTTCCTTGTTTTGCTATTTGTTGAATTATTGTTTTGTTTAAACTAATCATTTACTACTTAATCGAACGAACTCAGTCCCTGTGGATATGACCTGGTCTTACCTATAATATTTATACTACATACATGCGTTATACTTTACCCTTGTGTTTGGTTTACTAAAATCGGTGAAACTAACATTATAAATTTAAAGCTTTCCTTACACATCAAAGTTTTTGGCGCCGCTGCGGGGGACTTACATATGTTCCTTAAGTGTTTTCAAAAGAATTTAGCAAAAACAAAACTTTATTTCCCTTTCAAAACCGCAAACTGCAAGTTTCTGTAACATCTGTTGCAGAAAATCCGCCGCACATATCATTTTTAAAAACATATATTAGACCCAAACCCAACTTATTTGGTTTGTTTCAATCTACCCCAAATCATTATTGACTAGACCATAAAGTGTGATATTCATTCAACTGTCTACTATTATGACTATTTGTAGAAACATATATTAGACCCAAACCCAACTTATTTGGTTTGTTTCAATCTGACCCAAACCATTTTTGACCAGACCATAAAGTGTGATATTCATTCAACTACCTACTATTATTATGACTATTTGTAAAAGCATATATTGAACCCAAACATATTAGCAAAACAGAGTTGACCCAACAAATATGTAACCCATTTTAAGGATCACCCATCTTGATGCTTTAATAGTACTACAATCATATGTTTTGATACTACTCCATTAGTAAAGATAAATATTAGACACAACAAATCTAATTGGTTTTTATTTTTGAAAAACAAAAAGCCAAACCATTTGCTTGACGACCCACAAATATAAATTAAACACTATAAGACTATTATTCTTAAAACAAAGATGCAGTTTGATTACTTTGACAAAGATGCAGAAGGTGGTGGAGGGAAGGCCGAAGGGTGTTGCTGATGGTGGGGAGGAGAGGAAAAAAGAAGATTGGTATTTGGTAGGTGAGGGGTTTGTATAGATATACATATTTTGGAGAGGAGAAAAGAAGATTGGTTTTTGGTTGGTGAGGATTTTGTATGAATATAGTACATATTTTCTTTTAGGAAAATTGCATATTTGGGTAACATTCTTTGCACACTTTTTCAATTTGGGTAACATTCTTTCGATTTCATCAATTACAGGAATAAAATTCCCTTGTTTCTTCAATTTAGTCTATATGAACAGTAAAAATACAAGATAAATCAATTTTTACCGGGTTTAAAATTTTGATTCTCACAAACTGCAAACTGCAAGTTTATGAAACCTTAAAACAAGAATATGTGTAAAGTTTTGGAAAAATTGACTAATTTGCAGAATGTAAAAATCATCAAACTTATAGATGTGCATGGCAAATAAGCAATGAGAATACTTCATTGCGTGCAATAACCAATAAACCGGCTGGTGCGATAAAATAAAATGATTTGAGATATGCGCATGCTTGCTTGAAACTTGGTCAAGATTATAGAAAAAAAGTGACAAACTTGAACATAGAACGGGGAGAATAACAATTGTGATTAAAAACACAAATTGACCTGTGCTATAATACTGTATACCTTATTGTGTGTATGATTTAACATGTTGTGTGTATGACATGATATTGGCGTTTGTACTTGACCTTCTAATTCTAAGAGTACTGGGCAACATTGCAGTTTTCGTCGTGCCAGTCATAGGTGGCGAAAAACTAGCACCGCAAGTGTGCATGCCGCATGCCATGGTACCAAAAGTTGTGTGAACAACGTGACAATTTAGTAATTTATTGAAGAACAAAAGTGGTGCATCGCCAAAAAAGCTGAGTATTAGAAATAAACAAAAATAGTTCAAATTTTCTTCGAGACATACACAAAAAATGTTAATGTTATCGAAAAATAAGAACGGTGCATCGCACATTACACGATGAACAATTAGATACAACCTGTATGCATCGCACGAATCTGAATGACTCGTATGTAACAAACTTGAGTCACATTGAAAATAAATGTCTCAGGTCACATAAATTCAAATTTCCCTTAAACATTTGGCAACATTTTTTTTAATCGCAAATTCATTGAAAATAACATAAAAATCACCGCATGAAGTTGGGCTAGGAAATAGTATTAACTATTATAATTGAGGCCCCATAACACGGTCGACCCACCTCAAATCCTAGGGTTGTGCTATAAATATAGAGAACCTGAACAGAATAAGAAAAGAAAAACGAAAACGATGACGTGTGTAATTTGTCCCTTTGGTAAATGCACACCGGATTGTATCTTTGTTGAAGTGTTTCCGGCAGAAGAACCGTTCACCGGTGAAAGTGTTTTAAATGCTCAAAAAATCATTACAAGGTTTAAGATGGATTACATCAAGAAACATTTGTGGTCATGCAAACGATCAGGAGGACTTAAATTAATGAAAGAATGTATAAGAGGTTGGGTGTTGGAATATGATTACAGGGAGATAGACCGAGAGTATGCGATATCGGTGACACACGAGGTGAAACGAAAGATTTTTAAATTACTTAGGAAAAGAATCGACAAGTGTACGAAACATTATGGTCCACCCAAGGATTTTAGAATAATGAAAGATGTTGATCCGGCTCTTCTCCATTGGTATAAGAAGCGTTATGGTCTGCTGGAAGATGGTTCTTCTGACGATGGCGTTGATGCCAAAAGATTAAAGATGTTTCATGCTGTTTTGGATTAGGCCAGTCTCTTAGTTTGTGTTGCATACTATGTTGTTGATTAATGTTTATTTTTTTGTACTCTATTGATGTTTGATTTTGATTTGTTTCGAATGAGTTTCTCGTACATATCTTACAAATAGAAAATACCATCCTAACATCAACAATAGCAACAAATAAATGCATATTGTTACGACCTTGTGCATCATGCTTTTGATTTAACTGTTTTAATTTTATTAACATAAATTATTGTGACTGATGCGAAATAACATATCATACAAACAAATTAAGTGGATGAAAGCTTATTTGTTACCATTTCTTTTATAATGATAATAAGTTAACTCTGTTGTGGTGATTTGCGTTTGTTTCTCACCGATCTTGTTGTCTCTATCACATTAGTAAATGCCTCGATCAGTTTGCTAGTCTTTCCATAATTGAGTATATTGCTTCACCATTATTGATTGACAACAAATATTCACAGCTCTGTATTAGTTCTAGTGATGAGCAAACCGTAAAACAATCTTAGCACGGTCGTCTTCCTCTTTGCGATACTTTAGTTTTAATCATAATTACATCAATATCATTTTAAGTCACCGCTTCTGTTTTTTCTGTTGAGGTACAATTTTAGCTTCCATTCGTGCTTTAAAGATGCAAATTGTGATTTGTTATTTGTTGAACCTTAAGAATTTGATACTTATTGCTTGGAAAATTGAGACTTGGTATTTTTCTGTAGAATTTGACAATAAACTTCATTTGACGTTAACAAATTTAGATGATATGTTGTTATTCGGGGATTACAACACGTCGGATGAATATATATGTTGTTTTTTCTGAGGTGCAATTTTCTTTCTTCTGTATTTCGCACAAAGATTAGAAGTCTAAATCAAGTATGAAGTGGTCTGTTATGTGAATCTTACTCACATCTTTGAGCGAAAAGGGGTGTGGTTGGATTTGGCAAAAGATATTTGAAGCAATATTGGGTCTTTTTATGATGTTTCATGTTAGTTGCACATGTCAAGGTGCTTATTTGGTCTCTAATCTCTGCATGGTGTGTCCTTGTGAATGTTTTAGATGATTGGCGCTGATACTTGATTTTGTTTTTGTTTCTAAGTTTTGTGAGCACCCTTAAAACTTAATAAATTTATTCAGTAAGTGCCTCATTACAAGTTATTTCTTGCTTCGTTTGAAACTGTGTGCATTGGTTCATGCGAGTAGCACAGTGCCTAATCAGGAACACTGATGTGAGGCTATTCGAAGATGCGAAGCGTGCACATCAACTCGTGTGATGCACACATTAAGAGCTTTGAACTCATCATGTAACTTTGCTTCTTTTTTTTAAATAAAAAAATTAAACTTCTATAAAGGCAAAAAGGCCACAGAAACCCATCTTTTCTAAACCCCAATAACCCTTCCTGTTATCTAATTATTGAGTCTAGCTGTCTAGGCCATTAAGATTTTCAATCAACAATAATATTGCAGAAACCCAGATATCACGTTCGCGTAGTGACTAATCCTAGCTTCTATTCCCTCATGGACTTTTGGTATTGCTTATTCAGGGGCGGAGCTACACACGGGCTACGTGTAGCACGTGCCACACACGGTTGTGGTTGCCGGAGAGTAGTTCTCTTGTAAAAATTTATGACTTTTCAGAAGTGCTACACCCCTTTTTAGAGAAAAATGGTTTTGAGGTTTATTTTGAAAGAAAGAAAGAAACGAGAAGGTTGAAGATGATAGAAATTTAATGTTTACTAAAATATTTTAATAGCATTTTGTCTTCTAGCTCACATTTTGTTTGTAGTGCATAGACATAGAGGGATGTGCAATGGGGGTCAATTGTATACTTTAATATAAAAAAGTTGTGCAGTTTTCCTATTAATAGCTTAAAATTGTAATTTAATTTCTATTTTGTGTAAGACCCGTTATAAAAGTTTTTGAAAACGTTTAGTTTTATTTATCATTCAAAAAGATAGGGTATATAGTACTTAGGCTGAACACAGTGGTGACCGGACACGACCATGTCACATCAGTTTTCTCTCTCCGGCAACATGACGTCGACCAAGTTGCCACAGTGGCGACCAAGTTGTAAAAGTGATAAAGTTTTTTTTATTTATTATTTTTTTATTTTTTATTATTTTTTTGGTTGTGTTTCAAATCGGTTGTTCGGCTGACCAACTCCCTCAAATTTGTTGCTAGCGACCGACCGACGACCAAGTCCTACAGTGGCACGACTTTGGACGATCGATCGGTCGACCTCACCACTGTGATCGGTGTTACATACTATGTATAAATTATGAGGATGCGCGAACTAAAGCCAACAAAAACTGATTTTATCCCATTTTGTGGACAATTAAAATCAAGAATTACTCGTGAAGCGAAGCGAGCTAAGAAAACGTACCACACATGATTCAAAATCCTGGATCCGCCACTGTGCTTATTAGCTTTTGACCTTGTCTTAGACTTGTTAGTTTCATGATACGTCTATTTTCAATTAACTAAACGACTTATTTGATGTTTAAATAGATTAGAAATATATTGTATGATTCTTTTAGTACCGAACTCATCGTGTTCGTGATGCGCATGCATTCGCAATTCGCGTCGCACATTGGCTTCTGGGAACCTAGTGCATCATCTTGCAACACGCATTTTTAAACCAAGATCTCTTGGATTTATTATTATTATTATTATTATTATTATTATTATTATTATTATTATTATTATTATTATTATTATTATTATTATTATTATTATTATTATTATTATTATTTTATTATTATTTTTTTTTATTATAATTTTCGATTCATTAATACATAAAAAGCTTACACAAAGTTAGATGGGAGTCTAGACACAAGCTGGGCTCCCACCCCTTTCTGAATACAAAAGCTTATTATNCTTTTTTTTTATTCTATATCAATTTGATTTATGTTCATATTTAACTTATTTGCAGATCATCAAGAATTTAATATATGCGGGGCTTCTTGGTTCATCTATCATATTATTTCTTATATCTATACTACTATATAAAGCATTTAAGTTGTGGGCTTCACCAAAAATTAAGATAAGGAGCTCCAATTATGGAGTGACATGTGTCACTTCTCAACTAGAAAATCACCTTTATTTTCAAATTGAAATATCTTTTTATCTATTTATTTTTTTAATGATCTAATTTCACCATATTTTCTAAAATTTTGTGCTATTTAATTCAACATCCATTTTGATACATTTTTACAAGTTTTTAGTTTTTGCTTTTTTAATGGGTTATTTTGATATTTTACAACTTTAACCTTTATTTGAATCAATACAAACTTGATTCGTCAAAATTATAACTTTTGGGGGAGTGTTTGACGGGTAAACAATTGTTAGGGTCTTATGCGAGAATAATAATGTCATGGGAAAGTTACGAGAAACCCAAGCAAACACATACAATAAACACATATACTTTCGGAGTGTTGTGTACCGAATTCACTAAGCAGGTACGGAATTATGGGAGAGTTGAATTAGCAATTCATTCATTATATTTCTATTATAACTAGATTTTTTTCGCCGCCGCTGTGCGCAGGTATCTAACTAGTGTTCAAGAAATGTGGTCATGCAACTAAGGAACTGTTATCTTAAATGCATGTTTGGACTAATTTTGTGGTTAAGCAACTATTAGTATTGTTACCTTGTATGAAATTTGGTGTTTATGTCAGTGACATGTATGTTTGTCCTGATATGATGCATGTAAATAATTAATTAACTAAACATTATCATGGTAGTATTGTTAAACTAGTTTTAGATCCCCGTTTATGCACATGGCTTTGGGTTTAATTTTTGTTAGATCAAGTTTTTGCTTAAATTTTGTTAGATGAATGGTTGTTAAAAGTAATTATAGTAACATTTGAGTTGACAGGGATGGCAACGGGGCGGGGAATATCGGGGATCGTATTTATCATCCCCATCGAGGAATCGTTTTGCATCCCCATCCCCGTCACCAACGGGAATCGGGGATCCCCACGGGGATTTGGGAATTTTCGGCCCTTACGAATTAAGCATAAAAATTAGAACTAATTGAAAATATTAAGAGTTGACCTATAAAATGTCTTAAAAAGCGTACATTATACATAGTTTGATTAATCAAAATGCCATTCAACTTTAAAGCATTGTATATATTGAAACATCACATAGAATATAAAAATAGAGTGCTTCGAATGAATGTGTAACGATTAATTAAAATTATGTGAAACACATGGCATTAAGAGGAAATTAACAACCACCTACACTCCACAACAAATTGGAGTAGTTGAAAGACGAAATCACACTATAATGAATATGGTGCGATGCCTACTTGCTGAAAAAGATACGCCCAAGTATTTCTGGTCCGAAGCTGCCAACTGGACATGCCATGTTTTAAATCCAAGTTTCACAAATTCATTGGATGGGATAGTACTAGAACAGTGTTGGTGTGGACTCAAACCAAGTGTTGATTACTTTTAAGACTGTCATATTGGATATGCACATGTTCCCAAACAACTAAGAACCAAGTTAGATGATAGAAGTCAGAAATGTATATTGCTTGGGTTGATTACAGAATCAAAAGCCTATCCGCTATATGATCCAGTTCAGATAAAGATAGTCGTTAGCAGAGATGTTATATTTGATGAAGATGCAAAGTGGGATTGGAATAAAAGTGAATCAGGCTCTAGTGTTGAGCTTTTTGACTATGAAACTAGATCAGAAGAAGAACAAATTCTCGTTCAAGCTGCCACACAACATGATGAAGATAATGCAGGCCTGCAACCGACAAAATAATAGCTGAAACGGGAAATTCAGAAGATTCTGACACAGATGAATTGTTAAGAACAGGAAGAAAAGACGCGAGCCATTCTAACACAGATGAACCATTAAGAACAGGAAGAAATAGACGTGAACCCACCTAGACACAAGTGGATGCGAATTTTCTGATCAGAAGGCTGGTAGGGTAATGTTTAGTGAAATGATGATCCAGTCACATATGAAGAGGCTGTAAAATATCGAAAATGGGTGGAAACTATGAAAGAAGAATTGCTTGCTACTGAAAGAAATCAAACATGGGAATTGGTGAATCACCTGACAGGTGAAAAAAATTGGAGTAAAATGGCTTTTTTAAGACAAACTTGAACGAGAAAGGGGAGGTTGACAATTACAAGGAACAGCTAGTTGTGAAGGATACGCTCATAAGGAAGGGGTGGATTATGATGAAGTATTCGCACCCGTAGCTAGCTGCACAGAAAGTGTGAAAAGTGTTATCAATTCAATGCAAAGAGTGCGTTTTTTATATGAGGAATTAATGAAGTTGTTTATATTGATGAACCTATAGGGTTTGTTTGTAAGGGTGAGGAAGAAAATGTGTATCGTCCAAATAAGGCATTATACGGGGTAAATCAGGCTCGCATTATTCAAAGGAGCACACATTATTCACAAAAGGGTTCGAGAAAGTTTTATCTATACTAGAGTACTATATAAAGCATTTAAGTTGTGGGTTCCACTAAAAATTAAAGGAGCTCCAATTAGGGAGTGACATGTGTCACTTCTCAACCAAAAAATAACCTTTATTTTCAAATTGAAATATCTTTTGATACATTTATTTTTTTAATAATCCAATTTCACCATATTTTCTAAAATTTTGTGCTCTTTAATTCAACATCCATTTTGATATATTTTTAAAAGTTTTTAGTTTTTGCATTTTTAATGGGTTATTTTGATTCAANTGACATGTGTCACTTCTCAACCAAAAAATAACCTTTATTTTCAAATTGAAATATCTTTTGATACATTTATTTTTTTAATAATCCAATTTCACCATATTTTCTAAAATTTTGTGCTCTTTAATTCAACATCCATTTTGATATATTTTTAAAAGTTTTTAGTTTTTGCATTTTTAATGGGTTATTTTGATTCAAAATTTTACAATATTAACCTTTATTTGAATCAATACAAACTTGATTCGTCAAAATTATAACTTTTGGGGGACTGTTTGACCGGTAAAATATTGTGAGGGTCTTTATGCGAGAATAATAATGTCACGGGAAAGTTACGAGAAACCCAAACAAACACATACAATGAACACATATACTTTCGGAGTGTTGTGTAATGAATTCACTAAGCGGGTACGGAATTGTGGGAGAGTTGGATTAGCAATTCATTCATTATTTCTATTATAACTATATTTTTTCCGCCGCCGCTATGCGCGGGTATCCAACTAGTTATTGTAAATATGTGGATGATCTGTTCTATGTTGGTAATGATAGTTTGTTATGTAAGGAATTCAAAAATTCCATGAAGCAGGAATTTGAAATGACTGATTTGGGGCTAATAAGGGTTTTTTTCTTGGAATAGAGGTACATCAATATCAGAGGTATTCAATATTTCAATGAATTTTGCTCAAGAACAAACATATTTACAGACAAGCATAGTACGGTACAGTACATAATAGCTAGTCACCAATGTCATAGCATATTCCTTAATCATAATAGTTTGTGTCGGTCGCAATTTTATTCATGCTGAGACTGTTAAATCATAAGCATGATACATGCTTTAAGCTCTAATAATAACTATTCATTTATTTTGTAGATTTATTCAAGTGACACCAGTTAGAATGGTAGTTATTAGAATAGCAATACAGGTAGTATGAAGGATGGCTTATAAAGTAGTATAAAGGATGGCCTAAGAAAAGTTTTTTAAAAAAGCATTCTCTATAATTTAGTAACTAGAGCGGTGCAAAAAAACTCTTTCGAAACAAAAATTTCTCCCAAAAGTGTAAAAAACCATTTTAATGATATTCAATGTAACAAAAAAGGATTCCAAAAGTAAACTGACCTATTCCTAAACGGCATAACCACTTAATTATTGTTTACCTAGAACTTTTTATAGAAGATTTGATTATAACAAAGAATTGTTTCAAACACTATGAGTATTGCTGTAAATTCAAATAGAGAAATTCCATACACAATTTTCTGAAGTGCTTATTTTAAAGCATATTATAAGTACTTACTTTTAAGTAAACGCCAAAAGCATAAAAAGTAAGCAATTCCAAACACCCTTTTATGTATTAAAGTAACCAACAAACCATATAACTAGTTGACTACTATCATGAATGGCTTAAAACTAGTGTTTTGTAGAACTTTTGAGCTTTGCTAAATGTTAAACATAGTTCTAAGGGCTATGTCTAAGAATTTGAAGCATGTAAAAGTACGTAGTGGTACATACAATTAGTTTATTAGCACGGTACAAACATTTTGTCCATCTACTCAATTTTAGTTATTGTTCCGTCATGCTGTTAAACATTGATCTAAGCCTCTAAGGGCTATGTTTAACAGGTAGTAAAAGTATGCAGATGTAGAAGTTGGTTGGGATTGGTAATATTCAGGCGTGGGTGGTCAATTATCAAGGTAAACAATTTATGCATGTCCTAACTCCCGGGTAACGGTAGTGTTTTATCAATTTCCAAAACTTTTATCACCATTTATATAGTTAATATATGCATAGACATACAAAGCCCATTCAACTCAAAAGAGTGTAAACCGCAACAACAACACCCAAAAACCCTACCAGAAAGGTTTGGATGTAGACATAGACCTCCGGCAAACGTGTGCGTATGGATATATGTGAATGAAAATATGCAGCATATACCAAAGAGTGTAAACCATCAATAATGTATAAACTAGAAATACATTCTACCAAATCCAGCCCCAAAAAACTGTAAACAATTATCATTCATAACCAAAACCATCAAGAAAAAAATATTGTGCAAACTATGTACAAATTAAATTCCAGCTTAAAAGAAATAAATAAGTAACAAAAAATAAAAAACACAAAAAACTTTTAATAATAATAATAATAATAATAATAATAATAATAATAATAATAATAATAATAACAACTTAACGATCCTAAAATACAAACTAGTTATTATTTTATTTTTTTGAAAGGCACAAACTAGTTATTAAAAACTAACCTAATTAATCTACAAGAGATGTTCCAGCCAAACTAGTTGTACACTTGCTTAAACCCATAACACCAGCACCAGCAGGAGCATCATCTTCGATCGGACCATAACGATTCTCATACATCTCGAGTTGTTTTTCGAGAGATTTTATCTTTCTTTCATTCTCTGCGAGTATCCCAACCAGCCCAAGAGTTGGGTTTTTATCCCTTGCATCACATTCCAATACCCAACTGTCCACAAGAGCCTTCGCTGCATCAACACCTCCCTTAGAATATGCATCACAATAACACTTCTCAAAATACTAAGAATTACTTAAAAATTGTATTTTTATAGCCTTTTTCCTACTCTCCTCCAAAACAGATGGATCAGCAGGAAGAACTCGCAAATATATACAATCTGGTGAACAATTACCAGCAGGACACATAACACATCCCATCTTTCTTCCTTTATCTTCTTCGTTCTTTAGAATGAATAACTAATCTCGATAAGCCTATATGTAGTATTTAGGCGTACGTAAGTTACGTGATGGGCCGTGTGATTTAATAGGCCTAATTTAGGGTCAGATGTTTTATAAGAAGGGTTTTAGTCGTATACTAGTAATAGATTAATATCAAATGAAGTTTTTTAAATATACCAATTTAATTTAGTACGGGTATTTTTATTTTGTGTTCCACTTAATATTTATATATTTTATGTTTTGTTTTAATTTGCACTAGTAAACTTGTTTAACCGAAACCGGCATAATTATTGACACATGTACTGCCACGTAGGAATCTTACTAACATATATTTATATAATATAACTCATTTACTAGATTTTGTGTTCTTCCCGATTTGAAACTAACCCTAACTCTAACTTTAACCCAATCAACCCAAATTCTACCCACACAACCTACATAATGTCTTATAATTTATTCATAACTTCAAGATAAGTCGTCATTTGAACCCGGATTATACGTGTGGCCCACCCGTACCTTGAGCTTGTTCTCGGACCCTAGTGGACTACCTGGTTCGACTGCAATAACAAGCTGGCTAGTGGTGTGTAATAGACTACTAGCTAAATGGTCAAAACCACGATGTTGTGTGACTTTTTTGGCTTATTATAATGGATCTACATTTGGTTTTTCGGGTACAGGTCCTGGAGTATGTAGTACAACCCCACCAGCGTTGTTTCTTTCGTCTCAAGCTCTGTTGGACCCATTTGAGAACCGACCCGTAAGTTAATCAAAAGAAAGTGAGTAAGAAGAAACCACTAATTAAAGTGTTACGAGGCACGAGACCGTTAAGATTACGGAGCGAAAACAAGACTCTGAAATGTTTAGAAATAGGTTGAGATTGATCTATTTGAAGTCAATTTTTATTTCTGAAGTATCAAAATACAAACCCATTGTCGCAGTTCAAAATGTCAAATTTAATGTTGGATATGAGAAAGCATATTCATCCAAATTCTTCCCCTATTGGGCGGATGATATGAGTTGATCATGTCTTAAAATTTATAGTTTCTCGTCTACGTAGTTGGATCAACACCTATACTAACGGGCAATGTACCCGATCGTACGCAGTGAGTCAATGGTAAATCCGAGGTCGTCCCAAGAGCTATGAGGTGGTCTATTGATTTGAGTTTTAAACTAATCAACTTAATTGTCACGATTAAATTGAAGAAATAAAGTAAATAACAAAATGAAATACGAGTGTGTATTAATCAAGGAGAGAAAATGGATCAACCTAGTTAATCCATAATCAATGCTATGTCTATGTTTCTAGTGCAATGTCTAACTACTGATTTTGTTGGCGATTCTTAGTTCACTTAGCCATACTTGGTCATAGTGGCTAAGCCTATAGGTCATAGTCAAGATGTGACGAGCATCACATCCATCGTACTCCTAGTCATTATGTGTCAACTACCTATGTGACTTGTCCTCATGCTAAATTGTGATCCTTTAGCATATACGAAGCCTAAAGCATTTAAACCTCTTATATCATATTGTTTAAGTATTCTTATTTAATTAGGTAGTGACTTGATCTAGTCCCTATATAACCAAAGGGTCGTGAATCCCTTGGTCAACCCGATTGCCTAGGCTATATTGTCTTTTCACCTAGTAGTCGCGAACTAAAGACTTCCAAACACTACCACAATGCAAGATCCATGGCAAACACATAAATATCCAATAAATTCAATAAATAAACGATAAAACACAAGGCATAACAAATGATTACTTCATAATTAGGCTAACACTAAAGGTGTTTAGCCAGACATGTTAGAAAGTACAGCAAAATCTATGATTAAAACTGAAAATGTAGAAAACATAGCGTTTGATTTCTACTTGAAATAATTTTACAATTGTTATTGACAAATGTAGAAATATCGGAAAAATATAAATAAACGTTTTTACGGCTTATTTGTATTAACAGTATTTTCATTTAAGGGTTAAATGGTAATTACCCGAAGTATAATATTTATCCTGGATAAATATCAAGGGGTAATAAACGACAAAAGACAAAGCACAAACCCCTTAGGTTCTATACAGTGGCAACAAATTCCAGGTTTAGCATTAATTTTCGCTACATTTAACCGCTTACAAGCACACGAGTGGATTTACACGTCCACTTGAGTCATGAGAAAATTATTGGGTAATGGCTCAATACCTACTATTGAGTAATGGGTGATTGCATATACTAAACCAACCTCCTTTATTCGTTATCTTACATATTCCTTATAGCCCAAAACCCTCAACAAAGCATACCCTTAACTTATTATCTCTTGCAGGAAATTCAAAAGAAAGAAGCCATCCTGAATGACAACATATCATCTAAATTTGGTGACGTCAAATGAAGCAAGCCTAAATTGTCAAACAACAAGTGTCATATGCTACAATTAAAAAGATCATTAGAACGAACAATATATAGAAATAACTTATGGTTTTAAATTTGATACAGTATGTGTCAGGGGGTGTGTGGGATTTTATTCTAATTTGTCATACATTATGCACACTTTAATAAAGTTTGAAAAGAGCATCAAATAGTATTATGCATCTTTTCAAATCCAAAATAAGTGCAGACAAATAATCACTAATTACATTCCACCAATACCAGAACCAAAAAAAGAGTAAACTCGATCAAACTAATCCAAGCTAGTTGTACGCTTGCTTAAAGGCGAAACACGACCACCAGCATGAGCAACATCTTCGAGTGGCCACTACAAGAGAAAGTCTTTTTAGCGACACCCATAGCGACGTTTTTAGCGACATATTTTATGCTAGCGACATACTTAGCGATCTCAAATTATGTGTCGCTGTAAACGAGTCGCAAATTCTTGCGACTTGTTAAATATGTCGCCAAAATAGCGACATGTATAACGACTTCTCATAACATGTCGCTATAAAACTGCGACATCAGTATTTTAAGTCGCTATTCATGTCGCTCTTTTAATAGAGACGTCGCTAGTTGAGTCGCTACCTGCATCGCTAAATCAACAAAACGTCGCTACTATTGTCGCCTGTCATATCGCTATTTTCAATTGAAATCTCAGTATGATTCGCTTCGCCATTTAGTTCGTTCTCAAGAACACTCTAATATGACATTTAAAAGCTTAATAAAAAAAGCAAATATAATTAGAAAACGCGTTAGAAATAATCAATACTTATTATTACAACATTGCAAGTATTACAAAGAACCTCAGCTTATTTAAAGAATAGACATAAAAGAATTGATATATTAAAAGTTACAAGTGTTTCTCTACACATAAAATCAACAGACGAGGTCAATATCCCGTAATTTTCTGCTCAATTCAAAATCTTTGACGTCCCTGAAATCAATATCCAAAAAGTCGAAAGTTAACAAAGTAATTAATTGATTAGTAATCGTGTTTCTTTATTTGCTACAATACTCAATATACGCACAAACCTATAGAATCTGGCAAAAAGTTCATCTTATAGACTACTCTGTACATGAATCAATGTTTACCCTTGTTATGTGGTACTTTGTGAAANTTAGCGACATATTTTATGCTAGCGACATACTTAGCGATCTCAAATTATGTGTCGCTGTAAACGAGTCGCAAATTCTTGCGACTTGTTAAATATGTCGCCAAAATAGCGACATGTATAACGACTTCTCATAACATGTCGCTATAAAACTGCGACATCAGTATTTTAAGTCGCTATTCATGTCGCTCTTTTAATAGAGACGTCGCTAGTTGAGTCGCTACCTGCATCGCTAAATCAACAAAACGTCGCTACTATTGTCGCCTGTCATATCGCTATTTTCAATTGAAATCTCAGTATGATTCGCTTCGCCATTTAGTTCGTTCTCAAGAACACTCTAATATGACATTTAAAAGCTTAATAAAAAAAGCAAATATAATTAGAAAACGCGTTAGAAATAATCAATACTTATTATTACAACATTGCAAGTATTACAAAGAACCTCAGCTTATTTAAAGAATAGACATAAAAGAATTGATATATTAAAAGTTACAAGTGTTTCTCTACACATAAAATCAACAGACGAGGTCAATATCCCGTAATTTTCTGCTCAATTCAAAATCTTTGACGTCCCTGAAATCAATATCCAAAAAGTCGAAAGTTAACAAAGTAATTAATTGATTAGTAATCGTGTTTCTTTATTTGCTACAATACTCAATATACGCACAAACCTATAGAATCTGGCAAAAAGTTCATCTTATAGACTACTCTGTACATGAATCAATGTTTACCCTTGTTATGTGGTACTTTGTGAAACACTTTGTGCAACTTTCGACCCGTTCAATGTGTTTCTATTTTAGCACGATCAGTTAACCATTTGACCCTTTAGAGAAACTTTAACCCAAATCGACCCACTTGCCTATACATGGGTTGAAATGCTTCCTATAGTTAAGAGAAAATTGAAATGGATTAAAAGTAACTCTATAGCAACTAGAAACCACATGTGCGAGAAATAAGTTCCTAAAATGTAAACTAACCAGTTAATTAACACAATACATGGCACACAACTTTAGTTGAGTATTATCACAAACGGGTCAACACTAGTCGGGTTGGGTTTAAAAAAAATGTAAATGAAATGGTTGTTTGGATAGAGTCTGCAAAGCACATTCCAGTGTTATGTGTGACGCAGCACGACCCATTAACCTCACAACTGAAGTTAAAGTTGAAAAAAGAAAGAAAACAGAAGTGTAATTAAGATTTTGAAGCATATTTACATAAAATCAGGCAACTGTCATAGTTTTTGATAACTAGAATGGCATAAACATGCAAACGTATAGTGATAATACTTTCCGGTGGAACATGCATCGACCATCAGATTTCCTATCATTTCTGAATATATCTGCACGTACTACAGAAAATTTTGAATGAAAACCTTGAATATATTAAGATTCTAGTAATTTGCTTTAAAGCAGCTTGGTGCAGTATAATTTGAGTGGATTAATACCTTGCACGCAGTGTCAAATCCAAAACTTTTTAACCATCAATGGTCTTTGGGCATCCAATAACCCGAGTTTTCAAGTCATTAGCCCTTCAAAAACTCAGAAACATGAATAAAAATTCTAATAAAAGTGTTTATAATATATTGGAGCTTGTATTGGCCGGGGCAGAGACATAGTATAACATACTTAAAGTTTTCAGCTAGCAGGCAAGCATTTGTATTCGAGTCGTCCCCACCAATGACCACAAGTCCATCTAAATCAAGCCTCTTCACTGTTTCTTGAGCTTCTTTAAACTGCAAGAAAAATCGACCAATTTTACAAACTTAAAGCTTTAATCAGGGCATAAACTAAAAACTGTAGCAACAAGCGTTATGGTTTTCCATGTCTTCGTCTATAATTTTGTACACATCTAAATTGACAGCTCAAGATGGACTTGGTACATGACAATATAACATACAACTCATAATCTATTAAAAATGTGTCTCCGTCCTAATCCCCTTTTTAAAACCCATCTTATTCCCATTACTTAACTAAAAATTTTCTGACAGCAATTTTCCTCGCCTTTAAATCAGAAACCTTATCTTTATGAAACAAGTCAGGAATAACCAAATCATCAACATATATAGTCTTATCGGCATTAACTATCTTACCAGCATGACCTAGATCATGAATTCTTGTCGATGACCTGATTTGAGAGAGAGGACATCAAGTCACAAGTCCAATTACTCGCACACCAATGTTTTCTACTGTCACTGAAGCAAGAAAAAAGAAACGCTATATCAACAATCAAGATAAATAAAAGTTATCTATTTTGGTCAAGCATTATATCGAACAGTTGGTGTGCATGTCAAAAACGAAAAACGACCTACAATTATTCTGCAAGGGATACCATTTTCAATAGAATAACACTACATAAATCATCAACAGTAACTTTCTAAACTATAACATATCGACATCTAAAATTGATAAAAAGATATCAAATAAACTTACATAAATCACTCAGATGCAATATGTAAGCATAAAAGGAAACCGATCGATTATTACCGTAACCGTCATCAAAAACTGATAAACCACCGTTAACTGAACCTGAAATCGATTCAATGAAGATATAGTCAGAAGGCCGTGAGGTTGTGGGTGGCGATACGATGGTATTGCGGTGGTGTTGTGGAGGCGGAGCGATGGTGGTGTGATGGTGTCGATGAAGGGTTTTCAAAGTTTTCAAAAGAAAAGTTTTTATAAATAAAAAAGACATAAAACTATTCAACCCTTTCTAGTTTCCCACAATTTGTATCAAGAGCCACGTCAAACAAGATTTTTAAAATATATTGTATTTTAAAACTTGAAATTGATCTATGGAATCGGAAAAATATTTAGAAGGGAACATTATTTTTAAACCACCATTTCTTGAAAATATAAGTTTTCTTGAATGAAAAAATCGATTCGAAAGTTATGTGAAGTCAATAGACTATGATCTTTGGCATGTCATTTCAATCGGAGATTTTCAACTGATATGTGTCTAATTACACATATAGTTTACCTTATTAAACGGACCCAAAAGACCAAAAACATATTAAAAATGCCAAATATATGCTTGTTTTTGTGTTTGTGATTGTGCAGGTACGGATATTTTAAAAAGTGGACAAAAATCAACCAAAGCCCGACAAAACGAGCACGAGATTGGAAAGAGCACGAAATGACGGGATCAATGATAATTTTATTTGGAGCATCGAGACAAAAGAAGAGAAATTTAAAGATTTAAATGAAGCCCAAGTAAAAAAAATGATGCGTGGCCCAATTTAATGAAACAGAAGACCAGCTTTTGCAAACTAACCTAAAGAAAGAAATAAATATTTGGTCCAGTTTTGGCTGTCTTCTCATTCACGCTCCAGAAGCAACTTCCAATGCAAGATTAATGAAGGATGTGCATTTGTCTCCTCTTAGCAATTTACAAAACACAATGAAGATAAATGCTAAAACGCTCAAAATCATTTTGACACTTTGTTTGACTTTCCGCTGGGTAGAGTAGGAATAGAATTTTTACTTGACCGGGCATTTTGAGCCCTAGCTTGTTCCCTTAACTCATTTGGCCAAGCATAAAAAAAGTAGTGACCATCCGAGTATTAGATTATTTGACTAACGCGCTAGCGATCTAGTGTGTAGCTTGGTGACCATCCGTTATGCAAATAACGCGCTAGCGATCCAAGAAGTGCACTAGTGACCATCCGATAGTTGAAGCATCGAAGACTCGCGCCAGCGATCTGCTGAGATAGAGTTTATCCTGAAGTTAGATGCTAAACGTGGAGTAGTTGGTTCTCTTTAGAGCTCATCGTAGGTACTTGTGGCTTTTTGCTCCCACAAAATTGTCTCACCCCATATATGTATAAAAATAATTAAAGACATTATGTTCTGACGAAACTTAGTTTTTTATCTTCTCAAGAGAATTCTTGTTTTAAAAATTGGGTACACATCAAGGTCGCGTAATAAAGTTGAATCATGTTAAGTTGTAGTTCTAGATCGGGGCTTTGAACCTCTTTGCGGGAATGTGTGAGGTCTTGGTCTCAACACCTTGGATCCTCATTTCAGGAACGTATAGAAAGCTCCGTAGTACGTGTTATGTATCATCAAAAAAAAAAGAAAAAAAAGGAGAAGTGAATAAGTGATTAGTGCTCAGTTATTAGACAAGTTGATGGCGCGTGAGGTGCTTGTGCATGGTCCTAGACCAGACACGAGAGGTGCACGTGTATTTCTCCACAACTGATGTCTATAAGTGTGTATGTATCCCAATTCCTTGATGTGGACCTCATTTTCAAAACAGCGATTCTTGAGAAAAGATAGAAAACTACTTAGCGTCTTAACTTAGTATCTTTATTGGATTAAATCATATCAAAACGAGAAAATATGAAGAAATTCACCTCTCACCAAAAATAAAATAAATAGAGGAAAATAGGAAAATGGGAGCAAGAGGTTATTTACACAAGTAACTTCCATGAGTAGTGTTGGCATCTAACTTGTATTTGAGCTGTGTGATCTCGCTTTTATGCTTAGTTTGGGAACTCGTGAAAAATCAGGGACGATGAATTCTATTCGTATGAACACTTTTCTATGAGCTGTGTTTCCTACTCTGTGACCCTAAACGTTATTGAAAAATGATGAAAGTCAACATACCGTCACATAATATGAGAAAACTACAAAAAATAGTAGTGTAAAGTTAGCGTGGATAATAAAATGGATAAATGGGGCGTTTTCGGGAATAAATGATTTCATAATCTTTTTTGAACGTTTTGCTACTTTTCAAAGTTAGTAAAAAGAGTTGTGAAATTATTTATCTCAAAAGCGTGAAGTAATGACATTGCGTGAGGACACGGCAATACCTTAGTCTGGGGGATTTGATATGTGTCTAATTACACATATAGTTTACCTTATTAAACGGACCCAAAAGACCAAAAACATATTAAAAATGCCAAATATATGCTTGTTTTTGTGTTTGTGATTGTGCAGGTACGGATATTTTAAAAAGTGGACAAAAATCAACCAAAGCCCGACAAAATGAGCACGAGATTGGAAAGAGCATGAAATGACGGGATCAATGATAGTTTTATTTGGAGCATCGAGGCAAAAGAAGAGAAATTTAAAGATTTAAATGAAGCCCAAGTAAAAAAATGATGCGTGGCCCAATTTAATGAAACAGAAGACCAGCTTTTGCAAACTAACCTAAAGAAAGAAATAAATATTTGGTCCAGTTTTGGCTGTCTTCTCATTCACGCTCCAGAAGCAACTTCCAATGCAAGATTAATGAAGGATGTGCATTTGTCTCCTCTTAGCAATTTACAAAACACAATGAAGATAAAATAAAACAAAGTGGCACAGTGAAGATAAAATTAAGAGGCTATTTTACCTACATGGCCATGTGAGCCTTTCCCATGTGAAGATAATAGCGAAAAAAAAAGAAGGAAATGAATGAAATTGAAGAATGATTGGCTGCAAGTGTGAACTACTCTTTCAAAAATAATTCATGTAGGCAAGTAGCCTCTGCTACAATCCCACTCTCATCACCCATCACCCACTATACTCAAGCAGCCAACCAAAGCACGACATGTGGCGAAAGTGATAAGCATATTTTTGGCTATAAATTGGAGACACTAGAACTCGATCCAGGGGACTTCATTTTTCTTTTCATTCAAATGGTTTTCTTTTTTTTAGGTAGGTTTAGTTTATAATATTAATTAGTATTAATTAGTAAAACTTTGTTATAAATTTCTAGTTTGGTAAGGTTTTAATCATTATTAGTTTAGGGTCCTACTAAATAAACACTAAATGCACTAAATAAACACTAGTCAAACTTTTTCTTTACATGTAAAATTGTGTAGTCAAAATCTTGGAAAAAACAAAAAACTATCACTTGACTTTGTAAATTTTAACATTGAAAATATAATTTTTTAAGAAAAAGCTATCACTTGTATATATGTATGCGCATGGACAAATTCTATCATATAGTGATTCGTAAATTTTTATTTGTTCTGAAATTGATTTTAGACTATACAACACGGCACATTAGTCTTACTTATAACTAAATTGTTTTGTGGAATATGATGGTTCGTATACATGTACGACATATGTAGCATAAGGTCATAGCCAGTTACTACGTTTTTATACATTCTTTATTACTATGTGTTTATACTATTTTATATGTTTTCATAATTGTTTACGTTTGTGTACGTTTTCATACGTTCTTATATGTTAATTGGTGACAAGTGTATATTTTTATACGTTTTTGTACGGAGAACAATGGATAAAAACGGATGTAAAGGGTTAAAAACGGACAAACAAGGTTAAAACGGATGGAAACGGATAAAAATATTCAAAAATATATAAAAACGGTTGAAAAACGTACAATAACGGATAAAATCATACAAAAATAGACAAAAACGTATAAAAAGAATCAAAACAGACGGATTCAGAAAAAAATGATAAAAAGGACAAAAACGTACAAGCTTCAAATTAAAAAGACTACTTGTTAAAGTAAGCTCATGCTACCAAGCTTCAAAATAAAACACGAATTATTGCGTTTGAATCATTTTACGTTAAATACATGCATACCCAAATTAGGATTGTTTGTATGTTTTAATAAGATGGCATGTACAGTTATATATAGGGTAAAAGTCATAAATGCTTAACCTACTTACAAATATGACTCATTCTACATAATGTACTTTTTTTATTGTCAAAATGCCTAATTAAGTTCCACTTTTTGTTTCATTAAGCATAACATTTCCGTTTTATCTGGTTATATGTTATGCGTAATGAAACAAAAAACAAATTTAATTAGGCATTTTGACAATTAAAAAAGTAAATTATGTAGAATGATTTGCTGTTACTTTGCCATGGGGATTTAATCTCTGCTTCTATTCTAAGGAGAGCTTTAGATGAATTTTTTTGTCTTCTGGACTTAGACCTAGTATTAATAAGTGTACTGTCCCTAAAGAGGTGAAAACGAATATTAGTATGGTCATGCCTTTTAATGAAGAAAAACTTCATATTAGATACTTAGGAGTCCCTTTGGTTGTTAGGAGTCTAACTATGGGTGATTGTACTGTGCTTATTGAGAATGTGAAAAAAAGAATAGATGATTGGAGGAATAAGACCCTATTTTTTGCTGTCAATGCTCCAGTCTCTTCACATCTATTGGCCTTCTATCTTTATTTTGCCCATCCATATATGCAATGACATTGATAAACTGTTAAAGGGTTTTTTATGGAATACCGAGAGTATTCTTCTTTGGTTTGGAAACAGATTCTTGGCCTAAGGAACAAAATTTAGTAGTTTTGTGTATTTTAAGATTGGTAATGGAAAAAAGTGTAACTTCTGGTTTGACAAATGGCATAATATGGGTCTTTTGTTTGATCTAATTGATGAACATTGTGATATTCATCATAGCAGTTGCAAAGTTCTTTATATAAAAACTATGTTCACCAATTAGAAGTATTAAACATGATGATGTTCATCTAGTAGAAACAAAGTTCATCCTATAAAAGCCATAAATGCTTAACCTACTTACAAATTTGACTCATTCTACATAATGTACTTTTTTGTTGTCAAAATGCCTAATTAAGTCTGTTTTTTGTTTCATTACGGATAACATATAACCAGATAAAACGCCTAATAACATGTAGGCAAGTAGCCTCTGCTACAATCCCACTCTCATCACCTACTATCCTCAAGCAGCCAACCAAAGCACGACATGAGGCGAAAGTGATAAGTATATTTTTGGCTATAAATTGGAGACACTAGAACTCGATCCAGGGGACTTCATTTTTCTTTTCATTCGAATGGTTTTCTTTTTTTAGGTAGGTTTAGTTTATAATTAGTATTAATTAGTAAAACTTTGTTATAAATTTCTAGTTTGGTAAGGTTTTAATCATTATTAGTTTATGTTAATGTGTTATTAAATTCAAGTTTTAATATTTATGTTTTAGTTAATCACTTTTTACCTACTTAATCTCTATTTCATTTAATCATCTTTTATAAATCTTTCTTTGCCATCTTTTGTTTCTTTTAATATTACAATCTTGTCTTGTTTTTGGTCCCTCCATGTCAGTTTACTCCAATTTCTTGTTTTAGCGTCAACTTTTATATACTTTTGTTGTTTTAAGCGAATCAAATATTAGTTAGTGAACCTTTGTTTTGAAATTAATGTTTTCCAACATCATGTTTAACTTTGTTATATGGAAGCAACAGTGGTTAAGTTTGATTCCCATTATTAAATTTTAGTTTGTTTATTGAAACTTTATTTTAATCTAGTCTTTATTTTTAGTTTATTTTTAACAATTTTTATTTATGAAGTATTAAACTTTATCTTATTTTTAATTTTAAAATATTCAAAAAAGAAAATACCAAAAATAGTTATTGAAGATTGAGTTGTGGTCATGGAGCTACCAAGAAGGATATGGGTATATGAGCTTGTAGATTTGGGTATTGATTGTTGTATATTATGGAGTTCAATTTATCCGTAGTCTACATAATTGGTGACTCCTAATCCCTTTTCAATTATCTCTTTTTATTATATATTGTTTATTGCTATGTTTAGACATATTATGCTTATTTATGTTATTAGTGTAATTTTTATTATGCGTGAGTAGTTCATTATATGTTAGTTTATAGATATGCTTGTTATTGTTGGATTAATTGTTTATTGTTAGCTTAGTAGTCATGAGTAGCAAGTAGACTTTTTTATACTCGTTGAGTAGTTATTCGGTGAATTAAGGTGGTTTGGTAAACATTAGAAAATATATTGGCTAGTAATTGGTAAGTCACTTAGATTAAAATTTAGTTGTTTGAGCGGGCAAAAGCCGTGAAAATAATTGTGTTTTAATTTAGATATTGATATCTCTTTATGAAAAATTGTTTTCAAAATAAACCAACGTTGTGAGAAAATATTTATTCGTAAAAGATATTAATTCATCAATAAAGGACTTAATTGAAATAATAAACCACACTTAAGGATCGTGATAATTTGCTTAACAAGTATATCTTTTTATCATTTATCTCTTATTTGCTTGCTTAGTATAATATAGTTTATTATTTTTGGTTGTTATCTTTTATCGTTAACTTTATATTATTTATTTACTAGTGTTTTTATTATCTTTGCTTTGATCATTTAGTTTTTGGCTCGTTTTAAGTTTAGACTAAGTTTTATTATTTGTGCTTTCCGTTATTGTTTTATATGCTTTATTATTACTTTCTAGTGTGACTTTACTTTTCGTAGTTATAAATATCATCATATCTCTTTATTATTCAAATCACTCGATCACGAACGAAATCCGATTCTCCATTTCACACCTCGTCAGGACTTAACGACCCGGGAAAACACTATACTCACCGGAAAACGCGTGGTTTGACTACTTTGACTATTTCTTGGTCAAAGTTGACTTTCTACTGCAATCATCAACCAATAAAAACTATTTTTGAAGAACAAAATAACTTGGCTAAAATGATTATATACAAAGCTCTACCAAGAGTTGAGTATGAAAGAATATTTTTTTGTCATACGGCAAACGACATGTGGAAAAGTCTTTTAAACTTTCATCAAGAGGAATGTCAAGCCAAAGAAAATCTTGCATACAAAATAGTAGCAAATGAAAGTATAGTAGACAAATATTTAGTTGAAATGAGTACAAGTGCTACTAGTTCAAATTTTTTGTGTGAAGGAAATGATGCTGAAAACCTCATGAGTTACGTTAAGAGTAAACAAGAAGATAGTTTAGAAGTGACGATCGAGAAGGAACTAAGTGATGATGATGATTCTAGTTCCGAAAGTGAAGACGAATAATATGCAAAGGTTGTTAAAGAATTCAAAAGACTTATTAAAAAGCGACAAAGAGTACAAGATAAAAGGAGAACAACCCGAAGGAAAAGATTTGATGATGAAGACAAAAAAGACTAAACAAGAATGTTTCGTCGCTCAAGCATCTAATGAAATATGTCTAGGAATTAATTTGGAGCCCGATGAGTGGGTAAAGGATAACGGATGCTTAAGACACATGACGGGGAATCGCAAGCTATTTTCTACATACAAAGCATACAACGGAGGTAACGTTATTTTTGGTAGCGATCGCCGTGGAAAAATCATAGGCAAAGGTACGATCTCTCAAGACTCTCTAACTATTGAAAATGTTGAATATGTAGATAATTTAACATATAACTTGCTTAGTATAGGTCAAATATGTGATAATAAGTGTAGAGTTACCTTTACCGATAAAAATAGTGTAATAATTAAGGATGAGAAAGTCATAGGTAGAGGAATTAGGAAAGGAGGTGTAAACGTTATGAAACTAGGAGACAAATCGGAAGATAGGATATGCTTAGCAACTTTAGATGAAAACNAATATGTAGATAATTTAACATATAACTTGCTTAGTATAGGTCAAATATGTGATAATAAGTGTAGAGTTACCTTTACCGATAAAAATAGTGTAATAATTAAGGATGAGAAAGTCATAGGTAGAGGAATTAGGAAAGGAGGCGTAAACGTTATGAAACTAGGAGACAAATCGGAAGATAGGATATGCTTAGCAACTTTAGATGAAAACTCCACCTTGTGGCATAGGCGATTAGGTCATGCAAACATGCAACAAATACAATCTTTCGTGTCTAAGGAACTAGTTAGAAACTTGCCTAGTCAACATTTTTGTGACGCTTGTAAAATAGGAAAACAAACACATGCTAGTCACAAAGCTAAAAATATAGTATCCACTACTAGATGCTTAGAACTACTTCACATGGATCTCTTCAGTCCATCCGCGGTGCGGAGCTACAGTGGCAACCGCTACACCTTGGTTATAGTAGATGACTATTCACGATACACGTGGACTAGGTTCTTAAGTGACAAAACCGAAGCCTTTGAGAAATTTAAGACATTTAGTAAAATGATACAAAATAAGTTAGGATGCTCTATAGTTTCAATTAGGACGGATCATGGTAGGGAATTTGATAACGAAGTACAATTCGTAGAATATTGTGATTTAAATGGAATATCTTACAACTTTTCCGCTCCACGTACTCCTCAATCAAATGGGGTAGTTGAAAGGAAAAATAGTTCTTTACAAGAAATGAGTATAACTATGTTAAATGAGCAATCTATCCCACAAAAGTTTAGGTGTCACGCGGTAGATACCTCGACATATATACTTAATAGGGTGTCCATTAGATGAATATTAGGAAAAACTCCTTATGAGTTATTAAGAGGTAGAAAACCAAATATAAGCTACTTTAGGGTATTCGAAAGTAAATGTTTTATTCTTAATACAAAAGATTATCTCACTAAGTTTGATCCTAAGTCATACGAAGAAATTTTTCTAGGATATTCACAAAATAGTAAAGCATACATAGTCTTAAATAAACATACTATGAAAGTAGAAAAATCCTTAAATGTAACCTTTGATGAGACTCCTCCACCACCTAAAACCTTACCCTTATAAGATGATGATGTGATTGAGGAAGAAGCTATTGAGGTTAGTAAAAATAAGCCTTTAGGAAATGATAACGAAATAGAAACATTAGAAGAAAATGAGGTTGTAAATATTAAGGAATCCAAGTCACACCCACTAGACAACATCATAGGCAACCTAAATCAAAGAACACTTAGATCACAAGCTCAAGATAAAAATAACTTCTTTTGTTTTGTGTCAACAATAGAGCCTAAGAATATAAATGAAGCCTTAAAGGTTGAAAGTTGGATTATGGCTATGCAAGAAGAATTAAATCAATTCAAAACAAATGATGTTTGGGAATTAGTCTCAAATCCTAGGAATGTTACTATAATAGGAACCAAATGGGTATTTAGGAATAAATTAGATGAAAATGAAATAGTAACTAGGAATAAAGCTAGGTTAGTCGCCCAAGGTTATAATCAACAAGAAGGAATTGATTATGACGAAACCTATGCCCCTATAGCGAGATTAGAATCCATTATAATAATGTTAGCTTACGCCTGCGCCCTAGATTTTAAGCTATACCAAATGGATGTGAAGAGTGCATTCCTCAACGGTTTTATCAATGAGGAGGTATATGTGGCACAACCTCCAGGATTCATTGACTTCGCAAAACCTGATTATGTTTACAAACTAAAAAAAGCTTTATATGGTCTTAAACAAGCTCCAAAGGCTTGGTATGATAGACTAAAAGCATTCTTGGTTAAACATAACTACTCCATGGGAATGGTAGACAACACTCTCTTCACTAAAAGAAGTGACCCAAATATCATCATTGTTTAAATATATGTCGATGACATTATATTTGGATCGACTTGTCAAGAAATGTGTGATGAATTTGCCAAAATCATGCATGATGAGTTTGAGATGAGTATGATGGGAGAACTAAACTTCTTCTTAGGATTGCAAATAAAACAATTAGAAGATGGAATATTTTTTAATCAATCTAAGTACATTAAGGAAATGCTTAAGAAATTTGGACTAGAAGACTCTAAGCCACTTAAGACACCCATGTCTACGGAAATTAAACTCACAAGAGATAACACTAAGTATAGAAGAATGATAGGTAGTTTACTATACTTAACGGCAAGTAGACCCGATATCATGTTTAGTGTTTGCCTTTGTGCCCGCTTTCAAGAGGATCCCAAAACCTCTCACCTAGCAGCGGTTAAGCGTATCTTCCGATATATTAAAGGCACTATACACTTAGGATTATGGTATCCTAAGGGATCCGGCATAGAAACCCTTGTCTATGCGGATTCGGATCATGCGGGAGACTACGTGGATCGAAAGAGCACTAGCGGTATTTGCACTTTTATGGTATGTTGTCTAACATCTTGGTTTTCAAAGAAGCAAACCACTCTTGCTATTTCTACCACCGAAGCCGAATACGTAAGCGCCGGAAAGGCATGTCAACAAGCACTATGGATGAAACAAGCTCTCATAGACTATGGCATTAGGTTAGAAAATGTTCCTATTATGTGCGATAACAAAGGAGCTATAGATTTAAGTAAAAATCCCGTTCAACACTCTAGGACTAAACATATAGAAATACGTCATCACTTTCTTAGGGATAATGTGCAAAAAGGAAATATAACTATAGAAAAGGTAGCTTCGGAAGATAACATTGCCGATATATTTACTAAGCCCCTTAAGCGTGAATTACTTAACCACTTACGTTTAGGATTAGGAATGATGGAACAAATTGATTGAATTTTCCTAAATGATCAAAACTTTCTGAAATTTTCAAAGTTCTGGAAATTTTTGTGTGTCAGATGGGCGGACCCCTTAAATGTATAAGGGCGGCCCCCTTAAAATTAATGGGACCGGCCTCACTTTAAGGGGGGCGGCCATCTGAGGTTTAACATTTTTTTTCTTTCTTCACAAATCTGAGTCTAGGATTCTGTTTTGCACAAAACCAGGAATTGAGATATTTTATTTGCATAATTATACTTTCAAGGAAAATCTCAATTCATTTCAAAATCATTCTCATGTTTAGGAAAACTCATTGTTGAATAATGATAAAAACGTTTTTCTCTCAAATCATGCATAATAGTCTCACTCTCAACATCTATATATATATATAGTCCAATATATACATATATATGACACTTAGAAGTGAGCAAAGTCAATTCAAGGAGACTAAAGACTGTTTCTTAGGATAATTCGTTTTCATAAGAGTCAAAGCAATCTTTACTCCACATTTGTTTCATATAGGCACACACTAGAACGAAGTCAAGAATTTCATTATCACATTTGTTCCATCACTAGTTTCCCACTATCATTTTATTCTTTCTGTTAATGATTCTAAACAATTGGGGCACAACAATAATTTTTATTCGCAGGTAATGTCAGAGGTTTCTTCAATTATTCTGGAAATTCCATTGTCTCTGCGATTAATATCTTCCCTAGAAAAGAAAAAGAAAGGGTTAGTTAAATTCGATAATTTACGATCAATTCATTCAATATTTTCTTTTTTAGAGGACAACTTTTCACATTTAAATTATGTAATAGTTGCCCTCACACTAAGATGATTGTTATTAGGTAGAATAACTTGATTATTTGCTTTATTGGTTTTGCATGCATGCTTAAGTGTGATTATATGGTAATTTGCCTACATATATGCTTTTCATGTATATTCCACTAAGAAAATACTCGCCTAGTTGCCTAAAGAGTTGGACTTGCCCAAAACCAAACCCCAAAACAAACATCTTTATGGAAAAACTTTACCAAAAACCTATTTCAGGCAACCTGTGAACCAAGGCCTGGGCGGCCCCCTTAAATCAAAAGGGCAGCCCCCTTAAAATTAAGGGGACCGGCCACCAATTAAGGGGGCCGGCCATCTATAGGTCGAGGCTGCCTGGTTGCTTTCTGCTTTTTAGCCCATTCCACCCTATTTTGATTCTCCATTTCCCTAAATTCACAAACACATTTTGTCTAGCCAATCCAACACATACTTTCCTTCCATAAACACATAATCATCACACTATAATTACCCCTCATCATCACAAGTCATTACTCACCCCATAATGACTTCTCCCAACAAACCAAAATCAAAAGCCTCAAGGCTAGCAAGGATGACCGAAAATTCCGCTTGGCGAAGAAAAACAAGCCCTCAAAACAACTCTATCACAACCAAAGAACTTGAAAAGCAACCAACACCTCCAAACACTTACTTCCCAAACTTCAATCCAAACCCACAAGGTCATTCCTATAAACCATATTACCAACCATACAATAATGGCCAAACATCCGCCGTCATCCCAAGCCACACATCTCAACCTTAATCCAACTACAATGATCCATATATCTTTGGTCAATCATTAAATTACACCTCCAATAACTTCACTCCCAACTACACAACCCCACTTCATCCACATCAACCAAATGGTTCATTCCACAATGCCACAGAAAAGCAAAAATTCCGTGAAGAACTCAACGTAATCCGTGATCTTCGTGATCTCAATGCTATGCATCTTGCACAACGCAACTTGGACAAACCTCCCTCATCTCCATACTCAAATTGTTTGCCTCACTCACTCAACTTGGATCAAGTCACCAACCACACCTACTATTGTCCTTGTTGCTATTTCCTACAAAAACAAATTCTTGACCTAAGTGAAGATATTTCTTGGATTGAATATCTCCTCACTCGTCCTCATCCAATACCTCCACTAATTCGATACAACATCCCTAGAACCAATCCTTCTACTCCATACCTATCACCATCAAACCATTGAATGCAACCTCCATGTATCTCAAAATAAAATCACCAAATCCTTTTTGTACCCCAAGCAAGTCCAAGAGACCTCAAGTTGGCAACTTAGTATTACTTAGTGTAATTTGCTAGAAAAGCATAAATGTATACTTATGTACCAAAGATTATGTTTTAAACATAATCCATTTTAATAATTCTATTAATGAATGCTTCTTGTGGTTTATTTTCATGTATTTCTATTTAGTTCTCTTGTACTATATTTATTCCATGCATCATATATATTGCTTGTATTCTAAATATTTTTGCAAGCATTCCATATCTCGATTTTTCTTATAACCTTAAAACGAGGGGGAGTATAGTTCAAGGGGGAGTTCTACACTCGTCGGGATAACCTTTTTGATGCTAACAAAAAGGGGGAGAAATGGTATAAACTCACTAAATACTTGGATATATATAAATTTTTGGTTTAATGAGTTTAGATTTTGTAATCATCAAAAAGGGGGAGATTGTTGATATAAATAATGCATAAAAACGTTATTTATATTTTTCGATATCTCTATGTTTTGACGATCACAAAATGTAAAAACATAAACGAAAGATTACTACGTAACCAAGTATTTAGTTACAAATATCATTTCATTCAACAAAATCACTTAAGGTATGAATAAACAAATGTCTAATACATTTTATGATCAAGAGTAAGGATCAAATGAGAAATAAAAGTAAAATGAGAAGAATGAGAATTAACTACAGCCGCACATTTCAGATGCACCTACAAAATAAGAAGCATCTCCCATGAAATTCTCCTTCATTTGAAATATGTGGCTACAAACATTTCTCATTCTTTTTATTTTATTTTCTCTTCTTAGTGGATCCATTCCCTTATGATCAAAGGGATTTTTATTTAGACACTAGAAAGTTTATAAAATTGTATAAACAACTTATATATTTTTGAAAAACATTTTTGGTAATTAAAGGAAAATGTTTAATTCATAACAAATATATGAATTCAAATTTTTAACCAAAATCAGTTAGTTTTTCACCAAATAAACTTACCCCAGAAAAAGACAAGTTTCCTGGCCGTTACAGGAGGGCGGCCCCCTTAATTGTAAGGGCGGCCCCCTTAATTTTAAGGGGGCCAGCCACCATTTAAGGGGGCCGGCACGATCCTGTTGTCAGGAAACTTTGCCTATAAATACTGGTTCATTCCTGGATTTTTTCCTCACCTTTTGCACGAATTTTTTCAGTCCAAATCCTTTCTAAACATCCTTCTAAATCCTTTGATCATAAGATTATAAGTCTTTGTTTCAAGTGATTCAATTCCTAATCATTCAAAGTGCAAGAGAAGAATACTCCTTCAACATCAAGTTTAAGAAGTCTTGTAGATATTGTTTAGTAGTTGTATATATTGTTTGTAAAGGTGTAGTGTGATTATAATTAGGAGATTTAGTAGTGTTAGTTGTAAAGAGAAGTAGTGAAGAGCAAGTAGTGTTGTGAAGTAGGATTAGTGAAGTTGTGAGAAGTAGTGTAGTAGTGGTGTGCATAAGGTGTGTAGAAGTTGTGATAAGTCGTGAAGAGTTGTGAGATTGGTTCTAGCTATTATTAGAACTCAACATTTTGCTTGGTGTCGTTAAACGGTGTAAGCAAAGGTGTGTAAGGTTTCTCCGCCATAAGGGAGCTTGTTGACATAGTGAAGAAAACTCTCGAGTTAGGTGCTCGGGGAGTGGAGTAGGACGAAGAGGAGATTCGTAGCCGAACCACTATAAATCCTTTGTCTCGCGGTGCTATCTTTCTATCTCTATCTTTTTATTTATTTACTTACGTATTTGTCATTATATACTTTCTTAGATATAAGTGTTTATAATTGTGCAAGTAAGTTGATTTCACATAAAGCTAGAATCGAAGTTTTCAAAAGAAAAGTTTTTATAAATAAAAAAGACGAAAAACTATTCAACCCCCCTTCTATTTTTCCACATCTTTCAAACACTCGAACCAAATCACAATTTATATACACTTTCACATACAATTCAATCCCCTCTTCCCTATTTCATACACTTACAATATGGATCGACCCTTTGATGACGATGAAACTTGAGCCGCACATTATTACGCTTATATGACTATCATGAACATTTCTACCTTTTGATGATGATGAAGTGGGGATGAGACGAACAGTGTACCGTTTAGGTCTTTAAGCCCCTAATTCGAGTAAATGTGATCAAATATTGCCGTAAACGTTCCTTTTGTCATTTAGTACTTTTGAGAAGTTCTGGAAAAACATGCTAATTTGGACATTTTGGAGCATAAAAGTGAAGAAAACGCAAAGTTCAAAAGAAGCTGGAAACCTTCACTGACGCGTCGAGTCACAAGGGTGACGCCGTCAGCCAAACGTGACAAAGGAGTAAAATCATATTACACTAGACGCCCTATGAGAAACAAAGATGTTTACACCCTGACCGTCAGGTGTTAGAGACAAGTAGGCGTCAGGTGTAATGCTAAAGATGTGACGGCCCAGAGACATATACAAGTGACGGCGTCAGAAAGATCTAGCCATTCCGAGGAACCCTAATGACGGCGAGACTGCGGCGTCAGAACCCATAACCTGACGCCGTCAGAATGTAAAATCTAATTTTATATCTTTTTTTATTTTTCATTCTATTGGTGGTGGAACTTTTCGGTGCAAGTTTCGGAAAAACCCTAAAGACCGAATCTGGCTGTATTTTCAAGGGTTTTCACCACCTGAATTCCTTCATGTTCAAATTTGAAGGATAAGTCCCCCCTCACTAAATTAATTCAATATGTCTATGTGTTGGTTAATTACATCTTATGCTTGTCTTTAATTTAAAAACATGCTAGGGTAGATTTTTCTTGTGTTTGCTTAGATCTAATGAAACCTAACTATTAATTATTGGTGATTGTGTTTAATTACTTGGTCTTGGATGATGTTTCATCAATGGTTAGGCTAAAGAAAACTGGCTAAACTCCTATATGGTAACATGCTTGAACGTCTTAAGAAACATGGTAACTAATGCGACTAGGTTATTAGGAGTATTTTAACGATGAGCCCGTTACAATCCTATGATTGGTTGCTTTACGCATCGTCTGTAGGGGAGGAGATAAGAGCTCATAGAATTGGGAGATTATGTACGCCAGCCATGAATTGTTAAGGAATACCCCGTCATCCACGCAAATAATACATACACCAATTAACCGGTAAAAGATAGTTAGGAGTAGGAAATCTAGTAAACACATTTGTCTCCTATAAGGTTTCACAACCACAATAGTTTGTTATTTTATTTTATTGCAATGTAGTTTTTGGGTTTAGTTGATTAACAACTAATTTCCGCCCAATCCTCCACAAACCCGGAGATTTTTACTTGCTTTCATTAAAAATATAAAAATACAAAAATAATCTTCCTTCCACCCTTAGACCTTATAGAGTAGTTTTTCTAACCTAACGAACACTATCCCTGGAGAGAACGATCAATCCCCCTACTTACCACTACACTATACTACACCGACAGGTACACTGCCTGGTGGGATTGCAAGCTTCTCAAGATCCCTTGAGAGGTAAAACCTTTGCGTGGTCGCAATCCCACGTATCAAGTTTTTTGGCGCCGCTGCGGGATAGTTTGTTTAGTAGAATTTTTATTTTATTATGGTCTACTCACTAGATTCCTTTCTAGTGAGATTTTATTTTATTTTTCTAAGATCATTCTTTAGTCTATCTATTTTCTTTCCTGTGTTTTTGTTCGTAACCATTGCCATCGCCATCATGGAGGTCGGTAACTCCTTTGATCCCCAACAACCAACCACAAACCAAACAACCTCCTAGACCCGTACCTTTAGGAGAGTTTCCCGACCTAGCCACCATGGCTATCGCAACACCATTTGAGCTCACTCAAGGACCCAATTCACTCCCTTGCGATCTGACATCCACCGGTTGGCATGCAAAGCGAATCGCATTCCAATGGACTTCGTTCCGAAGATCCAAATAAACACTCAAGGATTTCCTCAAAATATGTTCTATAGACCTTGATGTTGCCCATCTCGAGAGACGACCCGATTTGCGGTCATCTTCCAATTCTCTCTGCAGGACCAAGCTAGTTAATGGGCTTGAGCGGACTTCCCGCAGGATCCATCACCTCTTCGGATGATCTCACAACTCGTTTCCTTGCATCAAATTTTTCCCACCAGAAGAACTACCAAAGCTAAGGAATGATATTCTTGGCGTTCCAACAACGCCAAGCGAAACCCTCTACGAGGCTGGACTCGATTCAAAGGACTTACTCCAAAAAGTCCATCACCATGGGTCATAGATCCTGGGCTACAGAGTCCAACGATTCTATGACGGCGCAAATTCATCATACTAAAAGAGCCATAGATTACGCTGCAAAGAAGGACTGAGTAGGCTCAGCTCGGAAAAGTGCTGGGAAGTCATTGAGGACTTAGTACAGTATGAAGAGGAATAATGGATGGATCAACTTCTCGGAAGAAGGTTTTTAATTGCATGAGTGCAACCCAAGATCAGTTGGTTTGATAACATAAAAGGCAGATTGAGATACTTTGAAAAGCCGAAGGCGCCTTGGTTGAGGGAAATGAAGATGTGCAAAACACGATAGGTAGACATACGCTTCCTACAACCCTTGCGACAAGATTGAGTTCGAAAGGGATAATGCTAACTTTCATGAATAATCAAGAGGAGACAAATCCAACATTGGAGACTCACTTGAAAACACCCAAAACAGTTTTCATGGAACTGGCAGAAAAATTTATCTCAAAAATAAAGGATGAAAATTAGGGAAGAAGCCTCACACAAGAAGATCGAAAAGATTCTTTGAAACTCCAGTCCCTAATAACATGTAACGAGGTGAGTGGTGGAAACTCCTCTTCCCGACGACTTCACCCGTACGCTCCTCCCGTCCTTTTGGACCCTCTTACGAAGAAAAGACCCTCGGGTCCATAGTGTCTTCGTGGAAGCATTATTGGGTACACCTCCCTAGCTTTTCACGGAGTAGAAAACGGTCATTCGGTTTTAAGCCCGGAGTAAAAGGACAACCCAATCCAAGCGTAACCCTCGTTTCAAATTCACTTTGAAGTTCCCCACCACATCGATAAATACTTTCCGCAACGAAGATTGGCATTAAATAAGGCAACGACGACCCTGGGAAGTTAAGATTACGGCCAACGATTTGTAAACAAAACATTTAGACCCGGAGGATTTTCTAAACTAAGACACCTCTGTGTCAAAGTATACAATGCCACAAAAAACAACTCTTAAAAAGAACAAGGGCTTAATTGTAATTTCTTAAAGTTGCCTAGCCGCATACCCTGACGGCGTCAGCTCGTCTGCCCAGCTTTTTAAACTTCTTAATCCATCACTTTCATCACAAACCCACAAATATTATCCCACCCACCTTTACCACAAAATCTCCAAGGTCCAAATTCGTGCCATTCCGCCGTCATTCCCCATGTGGTAAGTATCTCTTCTCCATCTTTCCTATCTAATTTTATTCGATCCATCAATTTTGAGATATATCCCCAAAAATCCGAAACCTAGGATCAATTTGAGTTGAAAAACTTGAGCCAATGCCTTGTGTTGATAGTAATATTAGCAATGATTGAGGCATGAATATAGTTAAAATTTCAAATGGGTTAGTATTGCATTAGGGGGATTGCGGATTCGGACCACTACCCTTTGGCTTATTGCCATTTTCCTGTCAGCAAGGGTGTTTGGGTGAAGGATCTACAATTTCATACTTGAATTTTCCCTCGTAATCCTCGGATTCAAAATCTGCAGAGTCTGACGGCGTCAGCCCGTTAGGCGTGACGGCGTTCAGGACTGTCTGATGTCCCTCTTGCTTTCAATCGTTGTTCTAACCTCCCTCGCTCTTCTGCTTTGTTTCAGGACATGAGTAAGCGTCTAGAGCCACAGGGCCGTCATCAGGCCCCCCAAAGTTAGTTTGGCGGATACGGTGAGAAGTTGGAGTTTTTTATGGTAATGAGGACAACACAAAGTACCACGAAATTGCGCAAACCATGACATCGACCATGGTGCCATCATTGATTGAACTTTTTGGCTAACCAGCGGTCTTGAGGAAGCTTTTGTTAATAGGCATACGGACCGATACTTCACAGGTCCAGCAAATGGGTAAGCTTGTTACGTTGCAATGAGCAGGTGTACGATGAGCTTGTGGTGAGTTTTTGGCCACTTATTACTTGGATATTGGGCAGCTAAGGAATGAATGTGGGGGCTACATCGGTTTACATTTAGGCTAGGAGGGGAGGGCCGTTCTTGTTCTATTTTGGAGTTGGGTGGAGATTGGGTCTTATTGGCAACACGACGGCGACCCAAGGGGCCTTCATAGCTAGTTTGAGTCAGGCGGATGACTGCAGGATGACATGAGAGAGTGCACTGTTTTGGACTCTTGGGAGGATTGGGTGTTATGAGTCCGGCCACTTACGCCTCTGACGGGAGGGATTTTCTAACTAAGAAGCACCTCTGTGTTCAAAGTTACAATGCCACAAAACAACTCTTAAAAAGAACAAGGGCTTAATTGTAATTTCTTAAAGTTGCCTAGCCGCATACACCTGACGGCGTCAGCTCGTCTGCCCAGCTTTTATAACTTCTAATCCATCACTTTCATCACAAACCCCACAAATATTATCCACCCCACCTTTCACCACCAAATCTCCAAGGTCCAATTCGTGCCATTCCGCCGTCATTCCCCATGTGGTAAGTATCTCTTCTCCATCTTTCCTACTCTAATTATCTATTCGATCCATCAATTTTGGATATCCCCAAAAATCCGAAACCCTAGGATCAATTTGAGGTTGAAAACTTAGCAATGCCTTGTAGTTGATGTAATATTAGCAATGATTGAGGCATGAATTAGTTAAAATTTCAAATGGGTTTAGTATTGCATTAGGGGATTGCGGATTCGACCACTACCCTTTGGCTTATTGGCCATTTTCCTGTCACAAGGGGTGTTTGGGTGAAGGATCTACAAGTTTCATACTTGAATTTTCCCTCGTAATCTCGGATTCAAAATCTGCAGAGTCTGACGGCGTCAGCCCGTTAGGCGTGACGGCGTCAGGACTGTCTGATGTCCCATCTTGCTTTCAATCTTGTTCGTAACCTCCCTCGCTCTTCTTGCTTTGTTTCAGGACATGAGTAAGCGATCTAGGAGCCACAGGGCCGGGTCATCTAGGGCCCCCCAAGTTAGTTTGGCGGATACGGTGAGAAGTTGGAGTGTTTTTTATGGTAATGAGGCAACCACAAAGTACCACGAATTGCGCAACCATGACATCGACCATGGTGCCATCATTGATTGGAACTTTTT
>LBNU01015314.1:14257-43444 GCA_014162995.1 Artemisia annua
TAATCTAATGATCAAAGGGTTTTGGAAGATGTTTAGAGAGATTTAGATCTGAAAATTTTCGTTCAAGAGATGAGAAAAAAATACCAGATTTAAGGTGGTATTTATAGGAAAAAATTCTGACAAAATCTGACACATGAGCGTGGCCGGACCCCTTAGCCCCCTTAAAATTAAGGGGGCCGCCCAGCTGTAACAGCCAGATTTTTTTGTCTTTAATGGGGAAAGTTTATTTGGTGAAAAACTAACTGATTTTGGTTAAAAATTTGAATTCATATATTTAGTATGATTAAAACATTTTTCTTTATTACCAAAATTGTTTTTCAAAAATATATAATATGTTTATATAATTAAATAAACTTTGTATTAATTAATTAAATACCCCTTTGATCATGAGATGTATTAAGCACTTGTTTATTCATACCTTAAGTGATTAAGTTGGATATAATGATATAAACTAGCGTAATACTTGTTTACGTAGTAATCTTACGTTTAATGATTTTACATTTTGTGATCGTCAAAACGTAGAGATATCGAAAAATATAAATAACGTTTTTACGCATTATTTATGTCAACAGAAGTTTTAGGTTAGTTTAAATGAGATTATCCGTAATTTGTGTGATGTAAATATTCGGTGATTGATTTTGAAAATAAAGGAGGATTTGAGGTGATTAGTGAGTAATTATCTAATATATAGTTACCATTTTTGAATAAGATATATTTTCACAAATAGACCTCAATCGGTCCAACAACTTGTAGGCGTGTGATATTCTTAGCCAAAATAGGTTGTCTAATTAATTATATTCATAACTTAGAAAAATTTCAAATTTAGACGAAAAATTAGGAATTCAAAATTCAGGCTTTTACAACTCTTCCCCTCTAAAAAGAAAATTTTCGTCCTCGAAAATTGAAGTCACAAAAGTTAGATGGAGATGTAGCAAATCACGAAAGAAAGTCACAATTAACCTCACACTCGGAGAGGTCCTTCCAACAGAATCTTCACAATTAGAATATTTTCTCATAACTCGATCCCGACAATAAGGATAGCCACGGGCTCTCCACAAAACACAAATCATAACAAATCTGATCCAGCGAATGCGAAACAAGTGCGTAGCAGATGACAGATGACAGATGATAGTTGGAGTCCTACAAGGAGATACAGTAAACACATGTACCTACGTGGCAAGCACAGAGATAGTACCAAACGATGAAACTTCATCAATTCCTACCGAATTTGGAACGAACAAAGGGACTTGTCAAAGACGAAGGAGTACAAATCGAATCATCAAACGTATCCAGAGTCTTATAAAGAGAAGAGTAATAAATTCGTACCGACGATTGGAATCACAAACCAGAGTATCAAAACGTATCTGAAGGCATAACAGAATAAGTAGAATAATCGTACGGATAAGAATGAATCCATGATTTAACGTGTCGCGAACTAAAGCTTCCTCAAATGCCAATACATCTAACTCTTCTACACCTCTTCTGAAAGTGTGAACCGAAATGCGATTCTCTGTCACGATCATTGTAGGCGTGTCATATAGCTTGAATAATCTCCTGCCGAGAGGAATCTCCGCCAATCTTCCAAGCAAGCCGTCCTAGTCGATGCTCCACTGCAACTCTACTTGTGTTGTCTCTCTTCCTGTGCGTGGAAATCTCTGATGTAGTCACCACCGTCTTCATGCCATCCCGTCCAGCTCCTGCTTTGAGACTCTATACATATTAGTACAACTAAGATGAATAGAGTTGATAGAATTGTGTGCTTCACTTCAAGCTGCTTCCTTCCGTCTTCTAACATAGCTAATCTTCTTCTGAAGTAGAAACAATTCTCTTTCCAGCTCTTCCAAATTCTCCTCTCGTCTACCTCCCATAAAATTTATTCTTCGAAAACAACACCTAGAGCTTTTTCTGACGTGGAGATTCAACACCACAAACGAAAGTAATCCTCGTGTTTCTCTTTCATCTCTGAGCACACTAATACGTCATACTATGACAATTTGTCCAAGTATTCATAAGAGACACGATTATCAATTCTATAGGAACGGTTGTAACACCCCCAAAAATTTGTTTAACAGCGGAAGACTTAATCTGGGTGTTACGCAGAGGATCACAGTCATAACTATAGAAAACGACTCAAAGAGACGTTTTTAAGTTCATATTATTGAATTCAAGTGCAATGATGTTCAATAGTTGTTACATCACATTATTAGTTGAAAATGACTGTTTGTTAATATTACACCACCGACACAAGGTCAAATGCCCACTCCATGCCTCCTGAGCTTTCTTCAATTACCTGAGATACATGCTAAAAAGTCAACAAAATTGTTGAGTGAATCTATAGCGTTTGTAATTAAAATCAGATGAACACAATCAAGTATTTCACAGGTGTATAGTAGTTTGTTCCGTATGCTTATTGCCATAAGTCTCATGAACACAACGTTAACAAGTATGTGAGCCGTGTAATGGCATCAACACAGTATAAGTTGCCCTTGGGTGAGGAGTTTGCCAGTTCTCCTAGTGTATCAAATAATAGTGCATTTGTCTACCAGGTGTCGGCTAGAACAAATGGGTCTGTCAAGCACCAATAGATCTATTCACAGTTATTCGCGTTCACTCGCAAGTGACTAAGGTTCATGATAGAAGGGACTTTCAAGTTGGCGTGTGTCTTATGCAATAGTTGTGTAGCATACAATAGTGAAAATAGTTGATCAAGATACTTGTGTTCATATAGTGTAGCATGTATCCCACCCACATAGTTTGTAAAACATGTAAAAAGTGTGGGACTATAGACTCACCTCAGATGAGTGTGCGTAGGTAGGCAATCAAGTAATATCAAGTGCAACTGGTGAATGGCTCCAACACGCAACCTGGATAATATGAGAAACCTTAGTTTCCTGTAGTGGTGTGGTTTGTATTTGTGTAATGCCTTAAGTACAAAAACAATATTATACATAATATTGTCTTGTCTTTATGTGTGATGATGATAAGTCGTGCCAGATTTATAGAGTTGTATACTCTAGCAGGGTGTAGGGTTTTCAGTCCTTGATCTTGGTGAAAGTGATATATTAATTTGATTACTGAAAGGTGATCTTTTGTTATCTAGTTAGTTCTCAAATTTTTACTTTTTGTAATTAATGTTATTAAAATAATCATTTTTACTTAAGTTTGTGAAATTACAAGTTTAGCCCTTATACTTTATAAAGTTGACATTTTTAACCCATGTGTTTATAAAAATGACATTTAAGTACCTCAAGTTCATAATTATCTCATTTATAACTTTACTTTGTCAAATTAACAGTTTTGACACCATTTTTACCATATTTACACTTTTAGTCCTTGTACTTTCAAAGTTGACACTTTTAGTCCTTATGAAATGTATATTTACATTTTTAGTACTTATAATATCAAATTAGTCAATAAATGACAAAAATATTCTAAACATACTGTTTTAAAACCAAATTTATAGAAATTACAGTTTTGGTCCTTGTAGTTTATAAAGTTTGCAAAACTAGTCCTTTATGTATAAAATGTTCATTTTAGGTCCTTATAGTTCCAAATTTATACAAATGACTCAAAATAACTTATATTTACTGTTTGTAACCTTAATTTGCAAAAATTACAGTTTTAACTCTTAGTTTACAAAGTTGACAGTTTTAGCCCCTTAACCTTGTATCTTTCGCATTTCAAGAAGCTTAGAAAAATTTGTGTGAGCTTTTCAATGGCTTATATGAGCCTATGGCTTATTTCGAATTTAATTGTAGTGTTAAATGGGCCTGAGTGAACTGTTAAGGCCCAATAGGTGTTTCGTGGCCCTAGTGGGCTTCCAACTGGATTTAAGTGTTGGGCTCATGTTGGGCCTTGCCAAAATGAGAGGGAGTATTGTTGGGCCGTGAAACAGGCCACAACCTCTTGTGATTGTGATGGGCTTTTAGGCCCATTAAGGGTGTTTACATGTGTCTGTGAACGAGTAGAGTAGCTACAAAATAGGCTTGTGAAGCAGCTTATATGAGCTTGTGAGGGTGTGAAATTTGTATAGCTCGATTGTTTAGGTTCCAAAGAATGAGTTTGCATAAAAATATATATAGGTTATACGTATGAATTCCAAATGACAAGACCAAAGTATTTATGTTACTCGAATGGAAAACATGAAATGAGTTGAAAATAAACTAAGTGTTTTGAGAACACTTACTACACCACAAAGGTGGGGTGATTCGAGTTGTAGAGATCAAAGTGAGGACTTGTGAGCTTGTAACTTGATAGATGGCACACCAAGGATCTAGGAAGACTCAAGGTGAGATTGTGATGAGCTTGTGGTTCCTCCTTTTCTTCTCGGTATCAAGCAATGAACAAAAGAAGTGTGTGAGAGTTTTTACATGGGATTTCTTTTGCATGGGGGAGTAATATCTGAGGATAGCGACCAGTTGGGGTAGACAAAGAGAATATGGCAGGGGATAATGAGTAGATTAGGCCATAGGATAGGTTGATTGGTTGCAAGTTGCGAGTTCCATGTGTGTATGTAGTCGGTTTAAGGGGTGACGAGGATAGGGCTTCTAGATGATTGATTTATTTCGAGTACTTGTATACGAGTAAGTCTAGGGAGTGTTGTGAATTCTTGTGGTGCTTTGGGAGTCAAGAGTTAAAGTGTGAACTCGTTTCAAGGGTGTGTTTGGTAGCAGAATAACAAAGGGTCCGTTTGATGTTGTTAACGTGACCAAGAGGTCACTTAGTTGGTAATCGAGTTGAAGTCTAGGGGTGTTGAGATGAGTTATAGATTAGGTTATAAGGTCTTGTGAGTCTCTTGAATGGTTTGCAGGAGTTGTGGTACGCTTATAGGTCCAAACGAACATAAACGTGACCAAAACAAATAGTTATAGGTCGAAATAATGGTTGTGAGGTCTTGGAAGTTTGGGAACGTGTTTTGCTTAGATAGAACGTCTTAAAACGAGTAATGATGGATTTCTAAATGTATTGGAAGGTCTCAATTGAGCTTGTGCATGTTATGACAATTTATGGGTACGTTTGTATATATAACGAGATACATGAATTGAGTTTGGGCATGATTGTGAGTTTGGTGAGTGATGAATCACTTAGAAACACTTAGGAAGTCATTTAAGAGTGTTTGGAACATAATAGGATCAATGGAAACTTGTTTTACAAAATATGAATAAAGTTGTGTACGTTTTGGAAAAGTGTGACCTTGCTATAAATTGCCTCTCGTTTACTGTTCATATATCGTATTAGATTGAGTTATTAGTTGATCTCGATTCTTTTGAGTGCAAAGAATGAGGTGATGCATTTTGTTCCATGTGTTGTGCGTAAGAATCGCGAAAACAATGGCCAAACCAAACGTGTGAACACATTCGAATTCGTATGATTTATTTGTTATTGGATTTGGGCCGTTAATGGGCTTGTGTGTTCCTAAGGCCCATTTGATGTTTATATAAGATCCGTGTAGTGGAAATGGGCTAGTGTAGGCCCAATGAGTATTGTGTGGCCCATTTGGTAATATGGGGCCCACTTGTGAATAATGTGGGTCCTATAGTGAATATTATAATATATTCGGTAGTTGTGGGGCCCACAGAGATGTATTCCAGTTGTGTGAGTGGTGTGGGGTCCACCAGGAGGGATGTGGGTCCCATAAATGTGTGTTGTAATTCATACTTGTATTGTGGGGTCCACTGAGGTAGAAATCTCATATGTGGTTGTTGTGAGTGCAAAGTGTTGCACTTGTGATCAAAACTGATCCATAGTTGTGTTGTACCTTGTCCAGGTCATTGTGGGTTGCATGTGAGCTCATTCAAGGTAAGTGTGAATCACATAGCACATAATGATTCAGGTTGCGTAGTGTAAACAAAATTTTAAAATTTTGCCTAAAAATAGGTGTATGAACAGTAATACATAATTACTTCAAGTTTAATGTTTCCTAATAATTGGGTTTTTAGCAGGATATTACAGTACCTACCCATCATTCAAATTCTGTCCGGGAATTTAAGCTTGTGTGGTGTCATGGGTGTTCTCGGTGAACAGGTGCGGGTATTTGGCGCGGATGTTGTCCTCGCGCTCCCATGTATACTTAGGTCCTCTTTGGGAGTTCCAGCGAACTTTGACAATGGGTATACAGCTGTGTTTCAATCGTTTCACTTCACGGTCCATAATCTCTATGGGTTCTTCCGTAAAGGCAAGTTTCTCATCAAGCTGGATCTCTTTCAGCGGTATTACCAGAGTTTCGTCAGAAAGACACTTCTTTAGGTTTGAAACGTGAAATTCATCATGTACACGGCTGAGTTCTTCCGGTAATTCAAGTTTATAAGCCACAGGACCAATCCTTTCCAGGATTTTGAAGAGTCCAATGTATCGGGGGTTTAGTTTTCCGCGCTTTCCAAAGTGGACAGTTCCTTTCCAGGGTGATACTTTCAACATGACTTTGTCTCCAACTTGAAATTCCATTGGCTTTCGTCTCACATCAGCGTAACTTTTCTGCCTATCCCAGGCAGCTTGTAGTCGTTGTCGGATCTTAACGATCTTTTCTGTAGTCTCAAGGATTAGCTCAGGTCTAGTGATCTGAACTTCACCAACTTCGGCCCAACAAATTGGAGATCTGCACTTTCTACCATAAAGTGCCTCGAATGGTGTCGCTTTAATGCTTGCATGATAGCTATTGTTGAATGAAAACTCGGCTAACGGCAAATTTTTATCCCATCCCTTACCGAAATCAATCACGCATGCTCGCAGCATGTCTCCCAACGTTTGTATTGTTCTCTCGCTTTGCCCATCCGTTTGTGGATGGTACGCGGTGCTCATGTCTAGGCGCGTGCCTAAAACTTTCTGCAGTGATTGCCAGAAGTTTGAGGTGGAACGGCTATCTCTATCAGAGATAATTGAGATGGGTACCCCATGTCGGGTCACAATTTCCTTCAGGTATAAATAGGCGAGTGTGCTTNGCAGCATGTCTCCCAACGTTTGTATTGTTCTCTCGCTTTGCCCATCCGTTTGTGGATGGTACGCGGTGCTCATGTCTAGGCGCGTGCCTAAAACTTTCTGCAGTGATTGCCAGAAGTTTGAGGTGGAACGGCTATCTCTATCAGAGATAATTGAGATGGGTACCCCATGTCGGGTCACAATTTCCTTCAGGTATAAATAGGCGAGTGTGCTTACCTCATCGGTCTCCCGTATAGGTAAGAAATGAGCAGATTTCGTGAGTCGGTCAACGATAACCCAAATGGTATCTAAACCAACGGTCGTTCGTGGGAGTTTAGTGATAAAGTCTATATTAATTCGTTCCCACTTCCTTATAGGAAGGTCAGGTTGAGTAAGTAATCCAGATGGTCGTTGGCATTCTGCCTTGACTCTTGAACATGTTAAGCACTTTCCGACATACTTGGCAATGTCGGCTTTCATGTTTGGCCACCATTATAGTTTCTTGAGGTCTTGGAACATTTTGTTGGCTCCAGGGTGAATGGAGTATTTGGATTTATGTGACTCGTGCATGATGAGGTCTCGAATACCTCCAAAATGCGGAATCCAACTTCTATCTCCATAACACAAAGTTCCGTCGGTTCGTTTCACAAAACCATTTTTACTTTCCGGCATACCATAGATCTTTTCATCAGGCCGATTCTCTTCCTTAAGAGCCTCAGTTTGTGTTTGCAAGATTTGTGCGGGTAGTGGTGAACAAATCGTCATTCCTAACGATCGTACTCGGAGAGGTTTAATACGTTCCTTCCGGCTTAAAGCATCAGCCACGACATTGGCCTTTCCGGGGTGATAGCGAATTTCGCAATCATAATCACTAAGTAATTCCAGCCATCTTCGTTGTCTCATGTTTAGCTCCTTTTGGTCAAGGATATGTTGCAAGCTCTTGTGATCGGTGTACACCGTACACTTGGTACCGTAGAGATAATGTCTCCATATCTTGAGAGCGAAAACTACTGCTCCAAACTCCAAATCATGTGTCGTGTAGTTTTCCTCATTCTTCTTGAGTTGTCGAGAGGCATATGCTATAACTTTGCTTTGCTGCATCAACACATCACCTAACCCGTGGTGTGATGCATCGCAATAAACCACAAACCCATCGCTACCTTCTGGTAGTGCTAGTATAGGGGCTTCACAAAGCTTCTGCTTAAGGAGTTGAAAATCCTTTTCTTGCTTCTCTCCCCATTCATACTTTTTGTCCTTTTGTGTCAGTTCCGTTAAAGGCTTCGCGATTTTTGGAGAAATTTTTAATGAATCTCCTGTAATACCCAGCAAGTCCTAAAAATTGCCGGATTTCTGTAGGGTTGGTGGGGGATGACCACTCTTTAATAGCTTTTATCTTTGCGGGGTCCACATGAATGCCCTTGTTATCAATGACGTGTCCAAGGAATTGCACGCTCGAGATCCAAAACTCACATTTTGAAAATTTTGCGTACAATTGTTCTACCTTGAGTAGTTCAAGTATAGTTTTCAAATGTTGGGCATGTTCTTCTTGATTGCGAGAGTAAATGAGAATGTCGTCTATGTACACAATCACGAACTTATCCAAGTATGGTTTGCATACTCGATTCATTAATTCCATAAATACTGCTGGTGCGTTGGTTAATCCGAACGGCATCACTTGAAACTCATAGAGTCCATAGCGAGTTCTAAAAGCGGTTTTTGGAATATCTTCTTCCCGAACTCTCAATTGGTGGTATCCGGATCTTAAGTCAATCTTCGAGTACACACTTGACCCTTGTAGTGGGTCAAATAAATCATCGATGCGAGGTAGTGGGTATCTATTCTTCACAGTCAGCTTGTTTAGTTCCCGATAATCGATGCACATCCGAAATGATCCGTCCTTCTTCTTGACAAACAATACCGGAGCTCCCCAAGGTGAGGAACTCGGGCGAATGAATCCCTTATCCGACAACTCTTTTAGTTGTTCGGATAGCTCTTTCATTTCGGAGGGTGCTAAACGGTATGGTGCTTTTGCCACAGGTGCTGCTCCTGGCACTAAATCAATTCGAAATTCGACTTGGCGAACTGGTGGAAGACCAGGTATGTCTTCGGGAAACACCTCGGGAAAATCTCTCACTACAGGTACATCCTCAAGTCGCTTCTTCTCCGACTTATCCTCAGTTATTTGTGCCATAAATACTTGACATCTGTCGTTTATGTACTTCACCGTTCTAATAAATGAGATGATTCCAAATCGGTTCTTACTCCTATCGCCTTGTACCACAAGAGTTTTGCCTTTTTGTGGTATATGAACTGTTTTCTCATCGCAAACTATCCGGGCATGGTGTTTGGATAACCAATCCATTCCAATCATGACGTCGAAACTACCAAGTTGAATGGGCATCAAGTTTATAAGAAAAGGTTGGTTTTTCAAGGTTATGGTGCAACCTAGGAGTACGTGTTAGTGATCAAGATTCCATTGGCCATTTCGATCTCGTAGGTGATATCTAACTTAGTTGGGGCAATGTTTAGTAATGAAGCAAAAGGAGTATCTACGAAACTTCTATCAGCACCCGAATCAAATAAAACTTTTGCACTATACTGATTTATTAAAAACGTACCCGTGACGACGTCAGGGTTCCTTGGTGCATCTCCATCTCCCATCACGTATGCTCTTACACGTGCAGGGTAGTCAGCATTCCTGTTAGTGTATTGACTCTTGTAATGTCCCTTTTCTCCGCAACGGTGACACACTATGCCCACAGGTTGTAAGTTGGCTCCAGAGGCTTTGCAATCAGCGGTCTTGTGCCCTATCCTTTGACATTTTCCACACTTGGCGGTACATGGGCCAGTGTGGTGCATCTTGCACTTGTTGCACAGAGGTTTGTCACCAGCATATCCTAAGGTAGTCACATATGCCTTGGCAACTTCCTGCCTACGGTTCTGTTTATGGTGATGAGAATTGCAGGTGTGATGATAGTTATGGTTGCGTCCATTGTTTGCATTTCTACTACTGCCATGCAAGACAATTCTCCTATCATCATTCTTTCGCTTGAGTTCATTTCGTTTCGCGGTTGACTTCCGCTTAATTTCCCTGTCTAGTAGCCTTTGAGCAATTGCCATTGCCTCATCAAGGGTTGCAGGTTTCGAAGTGGTAACATTTCCTTCGATACTTTGAGGCAAACCTTCAATGTACTTCTCCAGGGTTTTGTCCAAGTCGGGCACAACACATGGGCATAACACAACTAGTTGCTGAAATCGGCGGTTATAAGCTCTCAGTTCAACTCCTTTTACCATCAAATAGTGAAATTCATCTTCCAACTTCTTGATTTCAGACCTTGAACAGTATTTCCTAAGGATCTTCTTCTTAAATTCAACCCAAGTGATCTGGTAAGCTTCCTCGATTCCCATACTTTGTACTACAGAATTCCACCATGATTGAGCTTCATCCAATAGGGTTCCTGTTGCATAGGTTACCTTACAGTTCTCAGGGCAACCACTTCTCATAAACACAGTTTCGGAATGTTCAAACCAACGGACAAGAGCAGTAGCTCCTTCAGTGCCCTTGTAGTAGGTGGGTTGACAGCTCATGAAATCTTTATAGGTGCACTTTCGTGGAATGATAGTTGTTTGTTCATCAGCAGTTTCACTAGCATTGCTAGAGCGGTTCAAAGGTGTAGGTTGGTTTCCGAGTGCAGCAGCCAGGCCTTCAGCAATCATTCTCCGGATATCTTCCAGAGTCAAAGGTGGGATTGATCCTGATCCTGGAGTGGGTGTTGGTGTTGGTGTTGGAGTCGGTTCAGGTGAGGTAGCTGTTCTCCGTGTGCGAGGCATTTTCTGTCAAGATCAACAAAAATGTAAGTTTAGTTTTTCCATGCTGGAATATCTCAAGCACAATTACATAACGATGATGTTGTTGTTATGTGTAATTACACCGTTTGTGTCTATTTTTAAACCAGGTCTTTATTTTACCACTTGGTTGTGGAATTACTAAGGCACACAATGATTCATCGTCTACAAAAGCTTGGCTTGAAATTTCATGCTTTTTCATCATCTACAAAAGCTTGGCTTGAAATTCCTTATATATACATCCCCTTTTATTTGTTATTTTCCGAAACCATCTTTGTTAAAGTTTTTTTCCACATAAAGAACCATAATCTTCTTAGTTATCACAACATGTTTGAACATCATTCCCACACACATGCATATAATATCTCTGCCGTTGGCAATATTGTCACACCATTTTTGAATACAATTCACAACACACATGGATAAGATCATCACGACATGTTTTGAATACCATTCACAACATATGTTAAAATCAACCACGGGAATGTAAATCAACATAGGAAATGTAGTAAAACCAAATACCATAATATACATTAATACTTTGTCCGTTGTTGTTCTAGAGAAACAAAAGAAACACACAAACGTCACAAGTCGCTTATTAAGTTACATATTTTTGGCATTGTTCATCCCATACTACATAAAACACATGATTGATTTTATCTTCATTCCTGGTGCCTTGCTTGCTCCTTAATCATAGCAATCTCATCAATCAGGGCTTGAATCTCCCATCTTTGGAATTCATGCACTCCCCTAATTCTTGCTTCAAGTTCTCGAAGTCGGTTCTCATAATACTCCGGTGGTGGCATAGTTGGAGTGACATGGTTTGTTGCAGTGGTAGAAGATTCTCCAGTTTCATAAACTCTTGAGGGAAAACCTGGAGGGTGAGAGGGGACATTTCCTGAAGGTACCATACCTCGGGAAAAAGGTGCATCCGGGAAAATTTGAGTAAGTAAGTTGAACCAAAAGTCCGGCTCAACCCGTGGAGGAGAACATGGTAGAGATGGTGGGATAGCTTCATAGTGTTCCAGTGATGATTGTGGTGATGCTCCAAAAACATCAAGGGGAGAACTTGGTGATAATTGTCGATACCTTCGACGAGGAGTATGGATATGTATCGGACCTGTAGGTGTCCTTCTGAATGGCCTCATGAAAGGCTCAGGTTCATACGGTTCAAGTATTCTAACTCTCCTTCCTCGGTAAACCCGATTGAGTGGAGGTGGTGGTGGTAAAGTGGGTGGAGTTACCGTTCCTGGGTCAAGGGACCAACGCCAGGTTGACACAAGCCTCTCGTNGGGATAGCTTCATAGTGTTCCGGAGATGATTGTGGTGATGCTCCAAAACCATCAAGGGGAGAACTTGGTGATAATTGTCGATACCTTCGACGAGGAGTATGGATATGTATCGGACCTGTAGGTGTCCTTCTGAATGGCCTCATGAAAGGCTCAGGTTCATACGGTTCAAGTATTCTAACTCTCCTTCCTCGGTAAACCCGATTGAGTGGAGGTGGTGGTGGTAAAGTGGGTGGAGTTACCGTTCCTGGGTCAAGGGACCAACGCCAGGTTGACACAAGCCTCTCGTCGGCTGACGAAGAGTTGGAGTTGTCAGTTGGTATAGTTGGGGTTACCAAAGGTGTAGTGGTGACAGGTGGGATCACTGACGAAGCAGTGTCTTCAACCTCAAGTTTGGAAGAAGAGGTAGTGTGGTGTGAATGGGTAGACATGGTACTACTGTAATAACCCAATTAATAGTAACATAAGTTGCTAATCTAGCATTTAGCATATATAACAGATGTAACATTTCTAATTAAATGTCGTAGTTGAGTAGGCATGGAGGGCTCGCGGTGGTGTGGTGTAATAGGTCCGTTTAAAAGTGTAGTTATAGTCCAGTGTTTGAAAGTACACTTGGTTCTCTATAACCAGGGCTCTAATGCCAATCTGTAACACCCCCAAAAATTTCTTTAACAGTGGAAGACTTAATCTGGGTGTTACGTAGAGGATCACAGTCATAATTATAGAAAATGACTCAAAGAGACGTTTTTAAGTTCATATTATTGAATTCAAGTGCAAGGATGTTCAATAGTTGTTGCATCACATTATTAGTTGAAAATGACTGTTTGTTAATATTACACCACCGACACAAGGTCAAATGCCCACTCCATGCCTCCTGAGCTTTCTTCAATTACCTGAGATACATGCTAAAAAGTCAACAAAATTGTTGAGTGAATCAATAGCGTTTGTAATTAAAATCAGATGAACACATTCCAAGTATTTCACAGGTGTATAGTAGTTAGATCCGTATGCTTATTGCCATAAGTCTCATGAACACAACGTTAACAAGTATGTGAGCCATATAATGGCATCAACACAGTATAAGTTGCCCTTGGGTGAGGAGTTTGCCAGTTCTCCTAGTGTATCAAATAATAGTGCATTTGTCTACCAGGTGTGGGATAGAACAAATGGGTCTGTCAAGCACCAATAGATCTATTCACAGTTATTCGCGTTCACTCGCAAGTGACTAAGGTTCATCATAGAATGGACATTCAAGTTGGCGTGTGTCTTATGCAATAGTTGTGTAGCTTACAATAGTGAAAAACAGTTGATCAAAATACTTGTGTTCATATAGTGTAGCATGTATCCCACCCACATAGTTTGTAAAACATGTAAAAAGTGTGGGACTAAAGACTCACCTCAGATGAGTGGTGTATGTAGGCAAATAAGTATGTCAAGTGCAACCGGTGAATGGCTCCAACACGCAACCTGGATAATATGAGAAACCTTAGTTTCCTGTAGTGGTGTGGTTTGTATTTGTGTAATGCCTTAAGTACAAAAACAATATTTATATATTTATAGAGTTGTGCCAGATTTATAGAGTTGTATACTCTAGCAGGGTGTAGGGTTTTCAGTCCTTGATCTTGGTGAAAGTGATATATTAATTTGATTAGTGAAAGGTGATATTTTGTTATCTAGTTAGTTCTCAATTTTTTACTTTTTGTAATTAATGTTATTAAAATAATCATTTTTAATTAAGTTCGTGAAATTACAAGTTTAGCCCTTATACTTTATAAAGTTGACATTTTTAACCCATGTGTTTATAAAAATGACATTTAAGTACCTCAAGTTCATAATTATTTCATTTATAACTTTACTTTGTCAAATTAACAGTTTTGACACCATTTTTACCATATTTACACTTTTAGTCCTTGTACTTTCAAAGTTGACACTTTTAGTCCTTATGAAATGTATATTTACATTTTTAGTACTTATAATATCAAATTAGTCAATAAATTACAAAAATATTCTAAACATACTGTTTTAACACCAAATTTACAGAAATTACAGTTTTGGTCCTTGTAGTTTATAAAGTTTGCAAAACTAGTCCTTTATGTATAAAATGTTCATTTTAGGTCCTTATAGTTCCAAATTTATACAAATGACTCAAAATAACTTATATTTACTGTTTTTAACCTTAATTTGCAAAAATTACAGTTTTAACTCTTAGTTTACAAAGTTGACAGTTTTAGCCCCTTAACTTTGTATCTTTTGCATTTTTAGTCCAAAACAACATTTTAGCTTATGACTTCATTCCAAATAGTTATTTAAGTTTTCAGAAGCTTAGAAAAATTTGTGTGAGCTTATCAGTGGCTTATATGAGCCTATGGCTTATTTCGAATTTAATTTTAGTGTTAAATGGGCCTGAGTGAACTGTTAAGGCCCAATAGGTGTTTTGTGGCCCCAGTGGGCTTCTAACTGGGTTTGAGTGTTCTTGGGCTCATGTTGGGCCTTGCCAAAATGAGAGGGAGTACTGTTGGGCCGTGAAACATGCCACAACCTCTTGTGATTGTGATGGGCTTTTAGGCCCATTAAGGTTGTTTACATGTGTCTGTGAACGAGTAGAGTAGCTACAAAATAGGCTTGTGAAGCAGCTTATATGAGCTTGTGAGGGTGTGAGATTTGTATAGCTCGATTGTCTAGGTTCCAAAGAATGAGTTTGCACAAAAATATATATAGGTTATACGTATGAATTCCAAATGACAAGACCAAAGTATTTATGTTACTCGAATGGAAAACATGAAATGAGTTGAAAATAAACTAAGTGTTTTGAGAACACTTACTACACCTTCAAAGGTGGGGTGATTCGAGTTGTAGAGATCAAAGTGAGGACTTGTGAGCTTGTAACTTGATAGATGGCACACCAAGGATCTAGGAAGACTCAAGGTGAGCTTGTATAAGCTTGTGAAGAGCTTGTGGTTCCTCCTTTTCTTCTCGGTATCAAGCAGTGAACAAAAGAAGTGTGTGAGAGTTTTTACGTGGGATTTCTTTTGCATGGGGGAGTAATATCTGAGGATAGCGACCAGTTGGGGTAGACAAAGAGAATATGGTAGGGGATAATGAGTAGATTAGGCCATAGGATAGGTTGATTGGTTGCAAGTTGCGAGTTCCATGTGTGTATGTAGTCGGTTTAAGGGGTGACGAGGATAGGGCTTCTAGATGATTGATTTATTTCGAGTGCTTGTATACGAGTAAGTCTAGGGAGTGTTGTGAAGTCTTGTGGTGCGTTGGGAGTCAAGAGTTCAAGTGTGAACTCGTTTCAAGGGTGTGTTTGGTATCAGAATAACAAAGGGTCCGTTTGATGTTGTTAACGTGACCAAGAGGTCACTTGGTGATCGAGTTGAAGTCTAGGGGTGTTGAGATGAGTTATAGATTAGGTTATAAGGTCTTGTGAGTCTCTTGAATGGTTTGTAGGAGTTGTGGTACGCTTATAGGTCCAAACGAACATAAACGTGACCAAAACAAATAGTTATAGGTCGAAATAATGGTTGTGAGGTCTTGGAAGTTTGGGAACGTGTTTTGCTTAGATATAACGTCTTAAAATGAGTAATGATGGATTTCTAAATGTATTGGAAGGTCTCAATTGAGCTTGTGCATGTTATGACAATTTATGGGTACGTTTGTATATATAACGAGATACATGAATTGAGTTTGGGCATGATTGTGAGTTTGGTGAGTGATGAATCACTTAGAAACACTTAGGAAGTCATTTAAGAGTGTTTGTAACATAATAGGATCAATGGCAACTTGTTTTACAAAATGTGAATAAAGTTGTGTACGTTTTGGAAAAGTGTGACCTTGTTATAAATTGCCTCTCCTTTACTATTCATATATACGTATTAGATTGAGTTATTAGTTGATCTCGATTCTTTTGAGTGCAAAGAATGAGGTGATGCATTTTGTTCCATGTGTTGTGTGTAAGAATCGCGAAAACAATGGCCAAACCAAACGTGTGAACACATTCGAATTCGTATGATTTATTTGTTATTGGATTTGGGCCGTTAATGGGCTTGTGTGTTCCTAAGGCCCATTTGATGTTTATATAAGATCCGTGTAGTGGAAATGGGCTAGTGTAGGCCCAATGAGTGTTGTGTGGCCCATTTGGTCATGTGGGGCCCACTTGTGAATAATGTGGGTCCTACAGTAAATATTATAATATATTTGGTAGTTGTGGGGCCCACAGAGATGTATTCCAGTTGTGTGAGTGTTGTGGGGTCCACCAGGAGGGATGTGGGTCCCATAAATGTGTGTTGCAATTCATACTTGTATTGTGGGGTCCACTGAGGTAGAAATCTCATATGTGGTTGTTGTGAGTGCAAAGTGTTGCACTTGTGATCAAAACTGATCCATAGTTGAGTTGTACCGTGTCCAGGTCATTGTGGGTTGCGTGTGAGCTCATTCAAGGTAAGTGTGAATCACATAGCACATAATGATTCAGGGTTGCATAGTGTAAACAAAAGTTTAAAATTTTGCCTAAAAATGGGTGTATGAATAGTAATACATAATTACTTCAAGTTTAGGTTTTCCTAATACTTGGGTTTTTAGCAGGATATTACAATGGTCGGAGTAGTAACCAATACAATTGGCATCGTAATACTCATACAAGATCATACGGATACGAAAAGAAATTCTAGGAACATCTCGCTCTTCACACAGAACATGACACAATTCAGCTTCCAGAAATCAATCCACAACTTCATACTATCATCATTCTTCCTCACGAATACAACAGAAACACATCTAGTATACATGGCGAACATCCCAAGTAATCCGAATAACTCTCGAGGCGAGTCTCATCAATGAAATATCTACACAACCTCGGGGGATTAACGCACGAGCTTACAAAACAAAGGTGATCATAAATGATTATCAGGTTAGGAACCATGGTGTAGAATTTGAGTTTCACAAATCGACAAAGATGACAAAAGAAATATGATAGTTGTTAGCATCTCGATGCTCAGTCAATAAATCCATGTCTAGAACAATACCGAATCGAAACTCTCCAACATAAACAGATTAGCAAAACGAAAATCGTGTCTAAATATCTCCCGAACGTACCGAACAAATCGGACATTCAAGATGGAAGGTCACAAGATTAGCATAGAGATCGAATAGGTAGGGCAAAAATAAATAGTGTAGAAGGAGTCTCAAAATGCTTATCATAAGCAAAGGAACTATAGAATGCGTCGAATACATCGGATTCATACATACGCGAATTCTCTGAACCGACGAAAAGGCATCTAAACGAAGGATAACGAATCAAGGATCGAAGTTCAAAAGAAAATGATAATCCTTTGGAAATGAAACCTATAAGGCATTACTACAAAGTCTCAAGGCATTCTAAACTTATGTTGCGTATCCTGATAAATCTTCTAAATCTCCGGAACGATGATCTTGAAAAGGCTTAACTAAAAGCAGAGTCAAAATCAGAGTGATGCGGAAGCAAGATGACTAACCAACATCTTATGATCTACCCAATCCTCACCGGTCATACTAAAGCTCTTAAGGGGAGAAACCTAAAGCGAATCCTTCTATGGTTATTCCAAAAGCTCCTAAAGTGCAAACCTAAGGGTCCAAATCTTCACAGGCCATAACTTATGTACTACAAGTCACAGCCTAGGCTCTGATACCATAATTGTAACACACCAACCCAGCATGGGTCCGGAGCGCTACAGTATGGTGACATATCAAAGCATACAAAGCATACAACGCAAGCGGAAGACTTAAAACATAAAGTTACAAACGAAGTCCTAAAGGATACAAAAGAAATGCTAACTCTATACAAGAAGAAATACAAAGCTTAACAAAAATCTAATCGAATCCAAGTCCAAGTCTTATCCAGATGTAAATGGGCTTCTAATCATCGGGGTAGTCCACTAATGCTCCTATGCACTCTTCACCCAAACCCAGCTTCCAACCTAAAACCTGTCGCAGGAAAAGAAATGCGGCTGAGCTTAAAAAGCCCAGTGAACAGATATACAACAAAGCAAACAGATAAACGAAACGTATATAAGTATGAGAAACAAGACATCATAAGCTTCTGCTAAAAGGAATATCATCTGTCAAATGCATAAGAGATCAACGATCAACTGAACCAATATCATAAGTCAAAGAGAAAAGAAGTATCAAGATATATCACATACACATAATCATAAGGAAAAAGGTAAAGAGTACGTATCAACAAAGAAACGTCTAAACAAGGTACTTGAATACACAAACGAATCATACGGAAGCCACGAGCCGAACTACTGAGGTACTCGATAGATCTCCTACATACATACATACATAACCATATATCAAAGGATACGGAGAGGGGAGACCTCTCGGTACCACATGGAGTCGATCACACTCCCCTACACGTGAAGGAGTGTAAAGCACACACCCACATTCACCCTACACATAATAATCCAACATATCCGACAAGCCTAGGATGCATCCATACGCCCCCCCTACAAAACAAAACATGTATGCACCTTGCTCGCATGACAGGTATACACATATCATAAATTCGCAAAGAGATCTCATATCATATCCTACAAAATGGGGACGCCGTGGATCAATCACACCTCCACAGAAAGTGTCATGCCATTGGTGCTTCAATGACACGGCCATGGTACCTCCATGACTAGAATAAAAACTTGGGCATAAGAGCAAAGCATATCATATCATAACCAACATCATATCATATCCAACAGAACATATCAAACTGAATCATATCATAGCAAATGAATAACCGACGAATATCTCATCATAGAATCATATCAACGAATCATCTCAATGAATCAAAGTAGAAGGGAGCATAGCAATGGCTTAGTGAATCATATCATGAATCATATCAAAAGATAATTGTATCAATAGAGGATCATAGCAAAGTCAAGGATCGAAAGTCATGAGAAACCCCTACTGAAAAAGGATAGAATATTTGTACCTCAATCACCATCGAAATCATAACATACGTAAGCATAATGAAACACTCCTTCTTCAACGAATCTACACCAATAATGATTGTCTAATAATTAATAACTTGTTATAAGTCGGATTACTCATTTTAGTCGGCTTTCCATTTTTAGTAACTTTTCATTTATAGCAGCTCTCCAAAAATACTAAGTTTCCCAAATTAGTCAGTTTCTATATTTAGTAAGTTTCCCTAAATAGTAATTTAATAATTTAGGATTATAAATGACAAATAAATAATATTTAAGAGTTAAAGTGACCAATATAATAGTTTAGGGTTTATATTGTAAATTATCAAAATTAAATGTCAAATAAAATTATTTTAAGGTTTATACTATAATTTTATATTAAGATGATAAATTTTAGACCACGTCGTTCATAATTTATTAACGTACCCTTGACATTAATCTTAGACCGTGACGATCAAAATACGTTATTATCACATACATGTTCACACATTTTCTTTGTTAAAAATTCATACGCATGCTCAACAATATACGCATACCATGCAACTCACACGCTCATACTTATTTTTCCATTTGAAAAACAAATGTACACATGCAATATTTAGAATTATTAGAAGAGACCTCATTACACCACATTTCCCTTTCATTCACATACACCTGCAATTGACTTCTATATTCTCCATGCATGAACCCATTCAAACAATCCCCACGTTAACTTACATATGAAATACGAAATATATTAAGCTTTCTTACACGTTTTTTTAAAAAAGTTTTTAATGGTGCGCTACAATATGATAAAGGGTCGACATATATAAAGGGAACTTATATGAGTTTAGTGGAAACAAGCAACCTTACTAAGCTACGTCACGCAACTCTAGTAACTAATCAAATGATCGCAACAAAGTAATGTCATGCATGACCATGCATGCAATCCTTTTCTTTTTCTTCTTTTGTGGCGTTTTACATACAGATAGAGAAAGATATATCCATCTTGTAGTATTTTATAACATATTTAATGCATGCATATATTGTCCTACATCTATATATCATATAGTCTTTTATATACAAGTTTGTAAGATACCTTAAAATTATACTTGAAGAGATGGGAGCCGAAACAAGAACATGAGTGTTATGAATAAATAGGCACGATCGAACCAGGACCCAACCGTACGCAATCAGCTAACCGAGTCGCGAGTTATATACCTCCAACGAATGAGACCAAAACGAAGACCGAACTCAAAACCAAACACAAGCGCGAGCACATAGACTAGTTCGAACCCGAACATTAAGATTCAACAAGACATGGTCGAACCTCCAAACCCTGGCGTACCCGAACACAAATGCGACACCACGTCGAGCACCAACATATACTTCTTCGTGACACGATCGAACCAACAACTCGTACAGTTAACCGAACCAAATCCCTACGATCAAAGCTTTCTTCGGTTCCTCTGATTTAGGATCGATTTATTTTAGTTGTTTGTTGTGTGTGATAACTTGTGTTTTATTATTGTCAAAGCCTTGTATCAAAGTGGGGAGGGAAGAGATTTACGTTTCTAATAAAATGGTTTTGGAGAATACACAGCTTAAAGAAAGAAATAAATAGGGATCCTATCAAAGATAATTCGTGAATTAGGGAGATGATTAAGAGAAGTTTTAGGTTAGTTTAAATGAGATTATCCGTAATTTTTGTGATGTAAATATTCGGTGATTGATTTCGAAAATAAAGGAGGATTTGAGGTGATTAGTGAGTAATTATCTAATATATAGTTACCATTTTTGAATAAGATATATTTTCACAAATAGACCTCAATCGGTCCAACAACTTGTAGGCGTGTGATATTCTTAGCCAAAATAGGTTGTCTAATTAATTATATTCATAACTTAGGAAAATTTCAAATTATATTCATAACTTAGGAAAATTTCAAATTTAGACGAAAATTTATCCGTAATTTTTGTGATGTAAATATTCGGTGATTGATTTCGAAAATAAAGGAGGATTTGAGGTGATTAGTGAGTAATTATCTAATATATAGTTACCATTTTTGAATAAGATATATTTTCACAAATAGACCTCAATCGGTCCAACAACTTGTAGGCGTGTGATATTCTTAGCCAAAATAGGTTGTCTAATTAATTATATTCATAACTTAGGAAAATTTCAAATTTAGACGAAAAATTAGGAATTCAAAATTCAGAATTTTACACACACTGTAAGTGCAATTTGTGTTTGTGCAAGTGCAAGTGCAATTGCAAGTACCAAAGTCAAACATAAACCGAAATGGGTCAAAACAACTTCACATTTAACAAAGTCAAACATATACTAAAATGAGGGTTTTTCATTGAATACCCATAAACATTACACCAACCAAGCACAACCTTTATTCAATTCTACTACTACACCAGTCACACTAACAAGTTCATCTACCACAATTAAAGCTTATACAACCTTCAAGCTTTAACTACCCAACGAGTGCCTTTAGAAGGAGTTAAAAGAAAAAACCCTAAACACTCTCTCTCTCTAGGGCGATTTCCGGCCGCCTCTCTCACACCACTCCAGTCTGAATTTTTTCTATCTTTTCTTTGTTTTTTCTTCATCTCTTCAGTGAGATTAAGGATTAACGATCAAGAATCAGAGTGGTGTGGGTAGAAGGGTCGTGATATTCGTTTTTTATCTTACAAATCGCTTTATTCTAAAAACCCTAACCTATCCTCTAACGATTACGATTTTGTTTTTGTTAGGGTTTTTATTTGATCGGTTTTGTTTCCTGATCGCAATTCATTCATATTGGTTGGGTCGGTTTAAGTATTCCCTATTTATTTAGGGTTTTATTCAGATCGATTCTAGCATAGTATCATTTTTGCGATTAGGGTTTATAATCGCAGATCTATTCTCTTGTGTACTCGGTCATAATTATCTCCTAGTTAGGGAATTGTTTTGGTCGATTCTATTTATTTGCGATCTGTTTTCTTGGTTGTAATTCGCTTGCTGCTGATTATGCCTTCATGTTCATTTGAAACCTTGGTAGGGTTCCAGATCTCAGCGTGCAAGTTGTTGTTGGTTGGTTTCCTGGGATCCTTTAACGCTCACCAAATCTTTTCTAGGGTTTGGTCATTCTTAATTTATTGGTTCATAACCCTTTGCTAGGGTTTGTATTGCCGTAAGGTTGGAAGTTGGGGGTTTGTTTCTGATTGGAAGTCTTTGTGTGGATATTAGCGAATTGGTTTGGGGGTTACGAGAGAGATGCTAGACAAGTTTGAGAGGGTACCTTGTTCAAAAGCCCTTGGATCGATCCAAGACCTGCTGTTCAGTCATATTTACACTAGTGGATCTTGTTATTGTTGTTGATTGTCTTTTAGGAATCCATGTTCATCGTTCAAAGTCGTGTTGACAAGCTTATTTAATTTTGAGATCGATGCTACTGGTTTCTATGGAAGTTAGGGTCTGGATCATCATTTCGTCCCAAGAAGGTTTGCTATTGGTTATTGCTTTGGGACGTATACATACATGTTCTTCTCTACTGTTCATCTAGAACATGGATAGCATATGGTAGGGATTCTTTAAACCGTATGATCATGATGTTATGACTTGTGTGTTGTTAATGTTTATGGGCATGGTTACCATTGATTGGCACTCTTATCTTGGTTGCATTTAGCAGCTTATTGGTACTCTATACATGTCATAGTGGACATTGTGATCACATGTTTATGAAGGGCTGGTTGGTTACTTAGTTCAGTCCTTGTGTAATCATGGGAGGTGTGGTGGCATTGTGACTTGATCATTGGTTGTCTTCATGTGTTTCAATCGGATTGGTTGGAAGATTGGTTCAAGTTATTATATGCTGGAAGGTAGGGTCGATTAGACCGTGTTTATGTTTCAAATTCGATTTGCTACGGTTTGCACTCTTATTAGGTTATTAGAGTATGCATATTGCATAATACTAATAGAAGACGCAAATGGATTTGTTTTGTAATGAGCACTTGGAAGGCGGGGAACTTGGTTATGGGTTTCTTCATGTTAATGATCTGGATTGCTATGATGACTTAGAAGACTTTAGTGTTTATATTGTATTTTTATCTTTAGTCATTTTTAGTTGTATTTGGATTTGGTAGTTATAAGAATGGCCTGTCATTCTTATATAGTGGATAGGTTAATGTCCTTAGGGACTGAGATGAGGGACTCACTCTCATCCGTTGTACTTCAATGTTTTTTTGGTTTATATATTTACCAGGGTGCGGGATTACTCCCCTTTACCCAAAAAAAAGCTTTAACTACCCATAACATATAACAACACAAATAAAACCCAAGTAAATCCTAACATAAAATTTAATTGCCTAGCTTCCAGACGGATTTAAGACAATGCAACTTGCTGGTCATTCATTGAAGGAAAAGCCCAGGAATAATTTGCAGAACTCTTTGACACATTGGTGGATCATACCAGTCGACCAAGCCATGGTTTAATACCTGAGCAGTTATCAAAATTAGGTTAAAAAAAGATCTAAAAAAAGAAAAACAAATTCTAACAACTTACGGGCTTAGCACAACAATAAAAACGCCTTCCTGGGTTCATAGCAGTCCAAGATGTACGAATTATGCAAACTATCCCACAAGTAGGGTATCGAACCATCTTTTAATTGTGTGAGTGTTATTTGGATGTGTGTGTTTTTGTTTCAGTTTTTTTTTGGGTAAAAGGTCAACGACCCGGTAAATATATTACTCCAAAAAGCATTTAAGTACAATGGATATGGGTGAATCCCATATCTCAGCCCGTTACATAGGCGAAAAGCTTACATAACAAGATACTTCCTATTTCTAGACAACAAATCAAACCACTATTCAAATGATAACATAAGACATATCAAAATAAGACTACTTTCTAAGACCTTGAAGCTTTGTGCCGTACATGGCATTAAAAGCATCCAAATTTCCTGGAAGATCATAAACATGCTTTGCATAGTCATCGTAGTCATAGTCATCATAATCTTCTTCATACTCTTGTCCACCACCGAATAGATTAGCAGACTCATCAAATGTGTTAAGAACCACCTCATCGTCATAATCAGAAACCACGATCTCTCCCACCTTAGAAAAAGGGTAAACCCTTTTAGTAGAAGAGATGGGCGGAGTAGAAGAATCACTAATTTTAGGAGTCACAACCGAATCCTTCTCTTTCAAATCACTCACAAGGGGTTCTTGTGATGCATTACATGTCTTAGTAGACTCATCCTTATTAACTTCCATTGTACGACCAGAATCCACATCCTTGTTGGTGCCATTAGTAGGAATACCAAAAGCATCCGTATCATCCATATTAATAGCATCAAACTGGTTAGATGTAGAAATCTTTGTTCCACTCGAACTAGCCACATCCGAAGTCTTCTTCTTAGTGCCATCCACTTTCTTAGGTTCATGAGGAGTCTTTATGGGTTGATTCTAAAATTGCTTACCCACAACAGGTTTAGTAAACCCTCCTTGACCCATAGTTGTAAAACCACCTTGCTTTCCTTTCTTCTTGTTATTTACCGTCTTGAAACCATCATTAACAGGCTTAGTAGGATGAACAGAAGGTAGAACAACTTTAGGACAATCAATCATATTATGACCAAAGATCTTACAATTATCACAACGAGGTGGTTTTCACTCGTATTCAACCCGTATCTTCTCCATAGTCGAACCCGAACCATCAAGTAAAGGTATCTCAACAGTGATGATATCCCGAAGCACCTGGTCCGACTTCACTTCAATCATGCATCTAGCAACACTACTACAGCCCTAAAAGTCTCTCTCACTATGGGCGAATTTCGGCCACCATCTCCATATTATTTTCCGGCCTAAATCAACCTCTAAAACGCCTCTCTACCTCTGTGGTATGCAATCGTTTTATGTTGTGTATTCCCAGGAGTGGTGTGTTCGTAATTCGTACCTATATCTAATCGCTTAAAACCCTAATTAACGATATCTACTGCCAAATTTATTTGTTTAGGGTTTCGCATGTAAATCGTCTTTTGATTTGCTGTCAACAGTCTATCATTATAAATCTTTGGTCGATTACTTTGGGCAATCGAAACTTATCCCTAACCGTCTATCCTTATTGGGTTGTGATCGTTTAGGGTTTCTTCTAGAACGATACCCTAGTTTTAGGGTTTCGTATTATTCAGGTTTGATTGGCTCTTGTTGGTGATTTGTTGCTGATCGTGTTTCCTAATTATTCAAGTCGGTTTAATCGATTTGTTTTCATTATACGATCTTATGGGTTCCTTATGTCAGCTATGGTATTCGTTATAAAACCTTATTGGTTTCTCGGTTTCTTGGTCGATTTAGGAATATATGTGGAGGTGTTTTTTTTATGCATAACGCTATAACAGAATCCTACTAAGTGTTTTGTTTACGATCCATCTTGAGGGTAAACCCCGTTTAGGGTTTTTGATGATTGTTAGTGCTTACGCTGCATGTTATCCATGGTTTTTTGGATGGGTGGTTGATTTTGGGTTCTTACTAGATGGAAGTTTATGATCATGGGTTGTGAGAGATGGACGTCAAGTTCTGGGGATCTTGTTCAAAACCCTATTCTCATGATCACTGTTTTGTTGCAATCTAATATTTTATGGCTTGTGCTCGTTTTTGCTGTATGTTAGGGTTTGGGAATCCTATGGTTATCCGTAACTGGTCATCATGATGGTGATTTATCTTGTTCATATGATTGGTTAGGATGGTTGATTGCATATTGGTACGTTAAGGTATGTGGTGCTCTTTGCTGTTGCTGCTAATTTGGTTTGGTAATCGGTTGTGGAAGGGTGCGACTGCTACTCTATTGTAAGTTAAGTTTTTGGGCAACTTATTCAAAAACCCTAGTGTATCATTACCAACGAAGATCTGTTGCTGAATACCTTATTACGTGGTCTGCTGTTAGGTATATGCTGCATGGTTCCTAATGATTTAGGAATATCGTATGGTTAGTGGCATTCATGTCCATTGAGCTGGAGTTTGATGATATTTATGATCTACAAGTGTTGATGGATAGAAGCTGCTACTATGGAAGTTGTGATGCTGGATTGATGATGCCATTGTGGAAGTGTGTTGGCTTTGATTATGGAAGTTTGGACTACTATGACAACTTGAAGATTCAAGAGTCTACTTCTCTTATAGTCGTTGTAGTTTAATGTTCACTTATTAGTTATAAGTGTGGCTTGTCACCCTTATATTGTAAGTTATAGGAATAATGTTTCATTCCTATAGGAGAGTCTGTAAGTGTCCTAAGGGACTGAGATGAGGGAGTCACCCTCATCCTTTGTACTTCAATGTTTTTTTGTGTAATATATTTTACCAGGGTGAAACATCCCTTTTACCCAAAAAAAAACTACAACAGCCCCATGATTCCTTGCACATTTGACTGGTATAAGCATCTAACCTTTTGGGCGTACCAATCAATGTGGCAAGAAGACTAAGACCATCATCAGAAAACATAGCAAGAGGAACATCATGGAATTTAACCCACACCGGGATGTTGGTGAAATCCTCTTTAAGCAAGTTGGTGTTCAATGTCCATAGTTTAAGAATAATAGGTACATTTCTAATTAACCAAGGACCGTTTTCAAGAACATCATCAACACCTTTCTTCGAGTTAAACTTAAAGAAAAAGAACCCCTTTGCATTCATCATTACCTTCTGTATACCAAACTTAGCCCACGCATTGCGTACATAGTAATCGACAACAGGAAAAGAAAGTCGTTGGCCAAGGAAGTACCATACAGAGTATTCTCAAACCGAGTGTTCACCTCTTCAACCACTTTCATAGGTACAGAAAGATCCACACCGTTTGATTTCTTGCTACACTCCAGCCTACGAAAGTTAGACATGTATTTCTTTGGTTCATTAGAAATAACATCAGCATACGATGTAGAAGGTTGTTTCAAAGCATCCACACTAACCTTCTCAATACCAACAGCCCCATGTGCATTCGTATCAACCTTATCAGAACTATGAGACTTGTTAGAAGCCCCATGTCGACCATTCGGATCATTAACTAAAGGATCAAGTGAAACCGGCTTCACTTGATTATTCTTGTCCACAATCGTAGATAATTCAATATCTCCATCATCAACACTCCACTCAGTAATAATAGGGCCAGACGATGCAAGTATAGGCTGATTTGAACAAGGATTAACATCCTTAGGCTTCTTATGTTTCCTCATAATCACCTTCGACAAATCAATAGTAGCATTCAATTCTTCAATATTCACATTAACAGGTTATGTTAATGTGTTATTCCCCTCTCCCAAATGGCTAGCCACGTTCTCAACAGCCTCAATACCAAGAGCATACGTACCAGAATCAGAAGTAACCTTAGTAACACTCATAGAAGTAAAAAAAACCCTTATTCATCTCTCACAACCACTAACACAATAATCAAACACTAATAACAACCAATTACCACTAGCAAGCATGCAATACCAAATAAAGAAGATAAAACCTTAATCACGACGATTAGGGTTTATAGAAAATAGCACCAGAAAACTAACCTCCCACCATAATTATTGTCGATCAATAAAGGATATATGAATTAATAACCAATCAATCAACAATAGCAAGAACAAAATCAGCCGTCAAAGATTATAGGACCTATGAATATTGCCTCACACCGACCCACGTGAATCAACAGCAAGGAATATCAATAAATAGTTTAGGATTAAGAATGAAGAACCATGCACTAATTGACAAAACAAAAGAATAAATTAATTATGTAGCTCAAAGTTTTGCCGTGAATGAATCAATCTAGGCAAATGTAAAAAACGAATCAAAAAGCAACCGACCCACGATAACTTGAAACCAATAAAATAATATTATGAGTTTAAGAATCGTAGATGGTGAATCATAGAGTGAGGGATTCGTTTTTCGCCAAAACGCGAGAGAACTTTTAGGGATTCGTTTACTCTTTTTTGTTTCAGTTTTGACCAGTCAAAAAGGGGAAAGATTGGTATTAATAGACGAGGGGAAATGAGAAAAGGGGGAAAATGAGAGGGAAACGTGAAAAGGCATAAATACCCTCACATTTTTGTCACTTGATGGGATTTAACGTCAAAGTTAACTTCTGTTAGCTTTTTAGACTAAATCCGTGATATTCCAAAACCATAGTGACTGGATTCGTAACAAAGACGAAAAATGGACTGAATCCGTAACAACCAGTAAACCACAAGGACCATTTATGTGGTTAACTCTTAAAATAATTATTATTTGAATGATCATATATCATATTTTGTTGGAAAAAAAACAAGAACCCTTAGGAAAAGCTAGTCTGAGTAGTTTTCTAAAACAAGCTGATACTTCTGTAATGAAATTTGATTTTGTGAAGAAAAAAAAAGTTTGTTTCAAATGTCATTTTTTTAAAGCTACATGCATGTTTTCACATACATGTCCACGCAGTTTATAACTACTCCTTTCTCTTTTTCTCGTCATCCAACCAGTCACATCAGGAAATAAGAGGTTTCTTGGTAAGTTGATCCTAAATATAACCAAAAATAAAGTATTTCTAGTTTACACATGACATAATATTATCTTTATTAAAAATAAGAGTTTTGTTAATGATAACTCTAAGCTTCTAAAAGTAAGAGTTTTGTTAAGAGAGTTGAATATATATATAGCTTTAGTTTATCTTAATCACTTGATTTTAGTTTTCTAATACATTACGTTATTTTGTTCATTTAGTTTACATAATCTTATTTTAGAAGCATCACTTTCTATCTATGGTAAATGTGTTACTTTCTAAATTTTACTTCTCTCATACCATGTTTTGAAGGGATTTGGATACTACTATTATTGTGAGTTTGTATAAATCCTAATCTATCTTTTGATAGTTTGCCCAAACCCCGTTGCATAACAAACTTATGCCTATTAGGATTATATCTTAACCACTGAAAACTGTTAGCAAACCCTAATCATGTACTAGTAATAAAATTGAGCTTGAGCCATACATACAATTTAATCATAATCTATTATCTGATAGAGGTAAAAACAAGACAAACTGCTCGATATCGGATCAATATATTATTATTATTATTATTATTATTATTGCCTTTCTAAAATATATATATATATATATATATATATATATATATATATATATATATATATATATATATATATATATATATATATATATATATATATATATATATATATA
>LBNU01015314.1:43453-56308 GCA_014162995.1 Artemisia annua
AAAAAGAAAGGTGGCGATTTGTTGGGGTATTGTGTGGCTTGATTATGTAGTTTGGACTACTATGTGATGATACTTTGGAGGATTTCAATGAGGTTGCTACTTCTCTTGTATTTAGTGGTCGGTTTTGTTTAGTTGTGTCTTTAATGTTCGACTGTTTTTATTAGGTTAGTGAAGGTTTTTTTTGGTTGTTGCTTGGTCACCTGTTATGATTTTTTTGTTTAATGATAGGGGATATTATATTTTATTTTTTCATTTCCTATATTTGAGTAGTCTGTTATAGTTGTTTCTAGTTTCAGGGACTGTATGATTTTATTGAGGGAGTCACTCATTTTCTTGGTGTATCATTTCAATGTTTTTTTTTTTGTGTTATATTTAGTATTTTTTTACCAGGTTGAAAATTTTCTTTACCTCAATAATTATTATAATTAACAACAGCCCCATTTGGATTTTGCCTTGACATTACTGGTATAGTTTGGTGGGGTTTTCGATTACTTAATCTTCGTTTTGGGTCGTACCAATCATATTGTTGGCGTCATTAAACACTTTTTAATGACTCTTATTCCATTCAGTGAATTACCATATGCCAAGAGGAACATCATTTTTGGGAATTTTTTAATCCCATCTACTCTTGGATGTTGTGAAATTGCCTTTGTAAGCATAGTGGTGTTGTCCTAATGTCCTATTTTATTTTTTATATATATTATGAGTTAGGTGAGATTTTTTCTAATTTGACTCATAAGACCGTTGGGTTTTCAAGAACTATCATGCACGAGCCTTTTTGGTCGTCTGAGTGATTAACGTAAAGAATAAAGATACTCTCCTTTGATGTTTCATTGCATTTACGCGTTTTCTTTGATGAGTCCAAGGTAATGTTTGGGTACTTAGTCCACGCATGGTGCGATCATATGGTTTATGTAGGCAGACTATGGTAAAAGAAAGTCGTTGGCCAAAGGGGATAGTATCGCATATCAGAGTTATTTCAATGACGCGTTGAGTGTTCACCCGTTCTCTAACCACGTTTCATTGGAGGTTACAGAAAATCCACTACCGTTTGATTTCTTGCTACACTGGGCCAGCTCTATCGAGGGTTAGATTGTAGTGGTATCTTGTTCATTATAAATAAATCATGCTATACGAGTGTAGGTTGAAGGTTGTTGTGGAAAGCATTCTCATCACTAACCTCTCAAGACCAATGTCATGCCCCGATGTTGGTTTGGGTATGTGTGCATGCGTATTTCAATCGCGTTTATCAGTTCTTATGAGTTTACTTTGTTAGATATCTCTGTTTTTTCGATCCTATTTGGGTAGGTTGTTCTATTCAGTTTATTCTAAAGGAGTCAGTGTGAGGAGCTCTGGCTTCTATCTGTATTTATTTCTGTCCAAATGCGTAGATATTTGTTTCAGACTATCTCCATCATCACACTACTCCAGGTTATATATTTTTGGCCAGTCGTATTGCAATATTTGTATTTTATTTGTTATTTGTAACAAGGATTTTGTTTAATCATGCGTTTATGCTCTTCTTCTTATGATTTTCTCTTCATAATTCCATCTTTTCGATTTTCTATCAATGTAGTTATTGTCATTCAATGGTCTTCATAGTAGTTGTCACTATTTAACTGTGTATGTGCATTAGGGTTTGTGAAGTGTTGTGTAGTGGTTTTCGCACGCTCTTCAAGATGGCTTAGCCACTGTTCTCACAGCCTCCAATACCAAGAGCTATTTACGACCGAGATAGTTCAGTAAGTTATATCTAGAACTTCTCTATTTAGATGTAAAAAAAAAAACACTTATTGTTTCATCTCTTCTACATACATCAACGTTAATCACATAATCATACACTAATATATAGACCAATTAGGCCACTTACTAGATGATTTGCATATCAAATATATTTAGGGAGAGTTGAAATCTCTGTAATCTATCTGTACGTTATTAGTGGTTATAGAAAATTAGCTATCCGAGATTATATACCTACCTCTTCTACCATTTATTATTAAGTTTTGTGAGTTCAATTTAATAGGATATTATTGATATTTTGTAATACCATATCACGTTCATAACTATATTATGCTAATGTAGAATCAAATCTATTCGCAAAGATTTATTAGGACTTATGTATATTATTTCCCTAGCTACAACTGTAGACCCACGTGAATCAACAGCAAGGAATACATATCAAGTTAAATATAGTTTAGGATTAGAATTAAGAATCTCATTGTCCTCTTAATTTTTGATCTAAACAATAGAATAATATTTTATATTTGTAGTTGGTATTTTCTGCTAAGTTGTGGCCGTGAACTGTGATACAACTAGGCAAATGGAATGTAAAAAAACGATCATATGAATACATACCGTCCTCTTAAGTCGATTTGACTGAGACCATATAATAATGAATGTATTTATGAGGTTTTAATATATCTGAGATTTGGGTTATCATAGGAGTGGAGGGATGGTGTCGTTTTTTTCGCCGAAATGACGCGAGAGATTACTTATGGATTGCGTTTACATTCCTTTTTTTTGTGTTCAGTTTGGACCCGAGTTCGAAAAGGGTGAATAGATTGTTTGGATTTGTGTAAATAGAATCTGAGGCATAATTGAGTAAAAGGGGGAAAATGAGAGAGGAATATGCTGTTGAAATATTGTCCATATAATGTGATTTTTGGTTCTTCGCCCACTATTGTTTTGTGCATTGTAGTGGGATTGTTGTTTAATCAAATTGTTCTTCGTGTAGCTTTTTTAGACTAAACCGTATTATTTTCTCATATTACCATATTGTTGATACTGGGATTTCGTACCAAGGGACTAAAAGAATTGGACTGAATCCGTAACACAGGCAAATCCACACTTGTTATGTCATTTATGTTGGTTTTATCTTCCTTAAGATAATTGTTATGTGTTTTTTGAAGATCATTTTTGTTAGTTATATTTCTATATTTTTGTTGAAAAAATAAACAAGAACCCTTAGGAAAAGCTAGTCTGAGTAGTTTTCTAAATACAAGCTGATCCTTTCTGGTAGATGAAAGTTTTGATTTTGTGAAATATATAATAATAGTTTTTGTTTCAAAAATGTCATTTTTTTTTAAAGCTACATGTCATGTTTTTCACCATACATGTCCACGCAGTTTATAACTAACTCCTTTCTCTTTTGCTATTCTCGTCATTCCATAGCAGTCACATCAGGAAGATTATAGAGTGTTTTCTTGGTAAGTTGAGTCCTAAAAATATTGTTACTCAGTAATAAGAGTATTTTTTTTCTAGGTTGACACATTGACATTATATTTTTATTTGCTTTTTATTGAAAAATTAGAGTAGTTTTGTGTTAATGTATGATACTGCTAGAGTCGGTTCATATAAGTTAAGGAGTTTTTGTTTAAATGTTGGTAGATTGAATATTATATGTTTGTAGTGTGGGGTGGGTATTTATGTGGTGAGGTGTTTGCTTTAGGTTTATCTTATATAACGATTTGTTTGATGTTTTTCTTATAGAATTGATCGTGTTGATTGTTTTGTTTCATGTTATGGTTTACGATTATTATCTTGTAGTTTTAGAATGGATGCATCTACTTTCTATCAATGGGTATTTTTAGGTTAACTTTTTCCTAATTTTACTTTCTCTCTCTATTGACTCTTGTTTTGGAGGGTTGGACTAGTTTTATTTGATAGTTTGGTATAGGTTTTTTGTGTATCTGCTATCTATCTTTTGAATAAGTTTGCTCCAACCCCGTTTTTGCTTATCAAAGCTTATGGCCTTTTAGGATTTAATGTTTTCTTGTAAGCCTGAGCTTAATAACCTGTTATGTCATCATCTCTCTTAGATTCAGTGTACGTAGTGTATTTTTTGGTGTTTAAAAATTTGAGCTTGAGTCCATTACATGGTGTATCAATGTTTTAATCATAATCTATGATATGGTCGTGATGAGGAGGGTGGATAAAACAAGACAAACTGCTCGATATCGGATCAATTATATATTATTTTATTATCTATTATTATTATTATTGCCTTTCTAAAATATATATATATATATATAATATAATAATTATATAAATATATATATATAAAGATAATATATATATATATATATTATAAATAATATATTATATAGTATATATATTATTGTTAATTTTACCTTCCTCCCGTCTTAAAATTCTAATCCTCATTTTCAGTTTGAGATGCTTTTAAATAAAGTACCTTTTTATCAACCAATCAAAAATTAAATTTAGTTGAAGGGGGGGAAGAATAATTGATTTAATTGGTTAAATAGTATAGACGGAGGTCCATTGTTATTTTTATTTAATAAAAGATGACAAAATCACTCGTAGCGTAGTTATCTGTAAAGGATAAAGTAATTTTATCTTGAAATTAAAAACAATTATTACATGTCAATACTCAATATGTCATTATATATAGAAACAATTATTTACATGTCAATGTGTCATTATATAATTAAACCATGAACCCTTAGTGATACTACAAAGGCTAAGGTATTCCTTTATTTTATAGAAGTACATTGATTAAGTATTATGAAAAGTATTAATGAAGGGTAATTAGTTAAGACGTAGAGTAGAGTAGAGGAATAAAATCTTGATTCAATTGGATGGTGTTGTAGGTCCATTTGGTACTTGGTAATGAAGCTCGACACATCAACTGTCGCACCATGATCTTCTCCCACGCCTCACAAACCCGCCATGACCAACCTAATCAAGTATCTTGGACCTATCCAATCTTTTTATAATTGCTTAAAATAAAAAGATTAGTATTAGTAAGATGATACAAAAATATCATAAGACAATTAAACAATAGGTTAGTTTTATTATACGTACTTAATTTAAATATAAATATCATATTTGATCAATCTAAAACTCATAACTCATATTAAGTAGTTATCCATCAATTTAAATACCACATGTCATATTACTTATTGCCAGAGTTAAAACTCAATTAAGAGTAAATTACATCATTAAATTCAATTATACCATTTGTTAATATAAATAATGTCTAAAAATGTTAAATACATTTTTTTAAAATCCTTTACGTTTTGATAATAACAAAATCTAAAAACATCTTACGTCAAAGTTAACGTAAACAGGTTATTAGTTGTAAATTTTCATTTCGACGTCAAATCACTAAAGGTATGAATAATGAAAATCAAACTTGATGGATGATGAAAGAAATATTTTTTTTTCATACAAATGCGACAAAACACTTTCACAAAAATAATTAGAAAATCATTTTTTATATTTATAAAATGTTTTATTAAAACTAAAATTCAAAAATATAGTTTTCCCCCCAAAAGGAATCCACCTTCACCAGATTTTTACTGTTGGGAGTGTCTGACACGTCAGACAGTATCCTTAATTATAGGGACGATACCCTAGTATGTTAGGGTACCGTGGTACCGTTTGGATGCTCACAACATATTTTCTGTCTATAAATAATGGAATGTTTTACACATTTTTCTTCACCTCTTTGCACACAGTTTTCTGTTTATTTTTATTAGCATACATTCTCATTTATTTGATCATTTAACTTGTTTATATTCATTCCAAAGTGATCCAAACATTCTTCCATCTTAAGTGCAAGAGAAGAATACACGTAATCGTCAAAGATACGAAGTGTTATGGTGTAGTTAGTGCATTCGTAATATTGGTTACATTCTTATTGTATATTGTTGTACATCAAGTTTATAATATCCAATCTTGTGTAGTTATTAGATCGGGTTAGTATTTGAGTTCTGAAAATACGTGAGTGATTCGGTTAGTATTTTAGTCCGAAAAATACGCTTGTGTGTGTGAGATAATTCCTAGGGTTTGCCTATAAATAGCCGATTCATTTGCTTATTTGAGGTATGACATTCACTCATTTTGCTACTTTCTTTCACTAAAACTTATCCCTAAATACATGGATGACTTACTCTCACGCCGGAGTCAGTTCACATGATCCCACCTTGTGCTCCATCTGACCCAAACGTTTTATTTATCTTATTTCAGGTCACATAGTAGCTCTTATAAGTATCCAGCTTGTACCTTAGCAAACTTTGATCCAGAAGGTGCGGTTAATTGCACAATTAGTATTAGAGTTATGTTACCAATCCTTAAAAAAGTAAGATCTCTTTACATTAAATCTGAAGCTATATAACTAATTTAATATAGCTTTGTTGGAGGCATTTGTGAGATATGTGATATATATGTGAAAAAAAAATTGTCTTTAAAAAAAAGAAAAAAATCTCGGCGCTCTCTATTTTTTGAAAAATATTTATATATCAATTTAACAAATTCCTAATAAATGCAATTAGAGTAACAACTTTGCTAATCATTTAAACTTAAATTGAATGGATTTTGACAAAAAAATGTGTATAATTTAGCATATATCATGTATCTAATAATTGATTGAGTAAAGGTGGGATGATTAGAGGGCATTTGTGTTTAGTGATATGGAGTTTGATCAAGCATCTGTCAGAATCTATGGGAGGCTAATTATCAAGAGATCAAGAGTAAGCTCATTGACAAAAGGTACACAGGTATATTACAACCGTTATGATAAAGACAAAGATTACATCAGCCTAATTGAGACAAAATGCTTGCGCATTTTGTCTCTGCTACATAAGTCTATTTTGGGCTAAGGACAATAATGCTTTCTAAGGTTCAAATATGACACCATCCTGAACTCAAGCCATTCAGGGAAAGTTTGACTTTACACGGATACTGACACTTGATCGTTAAAGTCTAGCAAGCAAGCTTGTAAACCACTATGATCGTTGTCCCAACGAGGGTTGAATATGGATCGCGTCACTCAAGATCGTGAGATATGTGTAGTGAATAAAGTTTAAAAGAGGATTAAAGGAGTTCGTTTATACTACAACGACAAATTAAAAAATAACGGTTAAAATGCATGAATAAGTAACGAGTAAAATTGCATGAATAAAAATGACTAAGAAAGCGGTAACTAAAAGCGATAAGTAATGAAAACGGTAAAATGAATGTTAAAAGACAATGTGTTTGCAAGCGACCCGAATAAGTTTATTAACTGCTTGAGGTAAAAGTTTGTGTACGAGTGTATTTCCCTTTCTCGAGATTAGTTGTTGATTAATCTTTTGAAAAGTAACAACAATCTAAACGAATGAATTAATCGTTCAAAAGGTTGTTTGTCCTTGAGTAATCAAATCACACGTCTAAATATACTTTCGATTATTTAACACAAACGTTTAACGCTCTCACTTAACTCACAAAGAGCTCGAACCACTAAGCAAACACGAATTAAAACTACTCAGCAGACTCATGATTAAAAACATTAAGCGATAAGAAATGAAAAGACTTGTAAACATTTACGTAATAAAAGTAGACAACTAAAACAAAAACTATAATAAGAAAACGTAACTAAAAAGATTTAAGAAATACTTTTAGATACGTAATAAGAAAAAAGAAAACCTCACTCGGAAAAACGATGAGGTTACAATGAGCCTAACTCGGCAAAATATATAAAGAATAAATATAATAAGCGTTCCGAAAAGCCAACACTACATACTGCAATCCAGGAATCATACTCAAGACCTAACATAACCATACTCGGCAGAAAGTATAAGGTTCCACTATAAACTCCCTATCTACATGTGAAATACTCGCTAGAGTTATCAAAAATCCCATACTCGCAGAACATGGACGCAATACTCGCAAAATAACTTCATACTCCGCTAGAGTATCAAAATCCCATACTCGCAGAATCATGGACCATACTTCCGCAGAAATATTTCCCTTACTCGCAAAACTAAAATGAAAATTCCATACTCGCAAAATTCCCTAAAACCTTACTCCGCAAAACCTAAATCTTAGAAAAACCATACTCCGCAAAAATATAAAAAAAAAAAGATTTGAAAACTTGAATTTTAACTGACCAAAGATTGGAAAAGACTTAAATAAACCAATAGATCTTTATGTAAATCAATGTGTAAACACAAGCTAAATATAGTCTTGTGAAAAGCCAAAAATAAGCCCGACAAAAGTTACAAGCCTAAACGCATGAACTTTTTATACTTGTTTCCCACCACTTCGAATCAAAATTTTTACATGCAAAGGTGCAAGAAAAACTTATAAAGGCTTAAGGAAAAATTAAGATTACACTCGAAGAGGATAAGCTCTAATTAAAGACTTTTAAAGAGAAGATTAATTTAAGCATAAATAAGCAGAAGAATATGAATATTAAAGACATGGACGTAATTGAACTTGTCTTTAAGAAATAAAATCTATACCTAATCAAAATGAAGTAAGATAACTAAACTAATCCTAAAACTAACCTAAAGCTAACCACCCTTCACAGTGAGGTTAAGCTTCTATTTAATAGGTCAAGAATTACAGCATGTTTGGCGATGTTGAACGTAGAGGACCCTTGACCTTTACAATATGAGTATATGAGCACTAAAACTATGTTGACAACAGCAATACAAACGTTCCGTATTAAGACATTAAACGAATACTAATGTATTTGAGGACTCGGTTGACATTTCTTCCAAAGGTCTTTCAAAAGATTTAAAAGCGATCTATCTTGCTCAGATGTGGGAGGACAAGGTCTCATGAAATTTTCTTCGAACATATTTAAGGAATACATTTGTTTAAGGCTTTCTTAAGTAAATATCATCCATTGGACTTGGCTTTTAGGACTCCCTCTTTCAATCTCGAAATGCTCGTTTTAGGCTTTTGTTGTTTTTGATGTCATTTAATGCCAATTCGTCTTTCCTCTGCACTCTGCATCACAAACACAAAAACCACGATACCTCTTGGCGTTTCATGTTAGTGATATTTGGTCCTTTGATAGACACTTCAACTGAAGGAACAAGAAGTATGTGTAAATATAGCACATATCAAAATCCCCGCAAGACTAAGGTATTGCGTGTCCTCACGCCAATGTAGGATCAGCGCGCACCGCTTTAAGAGAGTAAATGACGTGATAATTCACACCCCTCTTTACTTACACTTGAGAAGTAGTCAAAGACGTTCCAAAAGAGATGCTAAATCCAATAATTATTTCCCGCTAACGACCGCGATTTCCATCCTTTACCTCTGTGCAAGCTTTATTCTATTTCCAGCCTTATTGAGGTAGCTCGAAGGAGTGGAGTAGGCGGAGAAGGGAATCCCGTAACCGAACCATTATCTCTTGTTTCGTTTTGCGCTTTCTTTTTCTTATTGCTTTATTTATGTTTGCATTATGTGATTGCTTGTTGTTGTTGATTTATGACGGGTGCTTGACTTTCATTATCTTTTCAATAACGATTAAGGATCCATAGAAGTAAGAACACGATTCATCAGAAAAGTGACCGATGGATAAATTCATCGTCTGGATTTTTCAGCAGCTCACCAAGACTAAGTTTAAAAATGGATCATTGTTTAATTACAAGTTTAGTGCCAACGCTACCCATGGAAGTTACTCCGTGTACGCTCTTGCTCCCCATTTTCCTATTTTTGTTCTCATTAATTTATTTTTGTGAGAGAAATGAATTTCTTCATAAGCATCTCGTTTCATAGTTTTTAGTCCGATAAGTCATCAAATTCATAACGCTAAGTAGTTAATCGTTATCAGATCTTCCCTTAAGAAGGTTTGGCAAGAGAAATGTGGCCACATCAAGGATATTGGATACATACAAAGAACTCTGGAATACATCAAAAATAGACATAAGTTGGGCGAGTACATTTCACGTGCACCTCCATGCGCCCAATCTAGGATCGTAACATGCACCTCCCACGCGCGACCGAACTTTAGTCTTAACACTAGAACTCTTTGATCCCATTAATTCAACAATACATCCTTATTCTTTCTTTTCTTTTTCTTTTCTCAATTTTTTTTTCTTTTCTTTTTCTTTTCTTTCAACTTTTTTCCTTTCCTTTTTCTTGCCTTAGTAACTTCTCAACTCCGAACCTTCCACGGTTTCAATCCAAGACCGTACCCGCCAACTGGCTAGGGTTGGAATCTAGGATCCAAGGTCCGATCTCAATCCGAGAGTCTTGACAGCACCTTAGCTCATACATAACAACGGCTTATTGGGTAGGCTCCCGAAACTCTGCGTACTAGGCTTATTCAACGATATACAATACGAATCAACTTAGCGTGTTATCCATGAGTGTACCCAATTTCCCAAGCCAAAGATTCCCCTTCTCTCGAGAAGAAAAAGAACTACTCATCGGCTAAACCGTAACAATCTTTAATTATTTTGCACATAAATATGTGGGGTGAAGCAATTTGTGGACAAAAAGACATGAGGTACCTTCATGGCTTTAAAGAGATCCAACCTACTCTAAATGCTTCGCATCTAAACTTCTAAAGAAACTCATCATTTCACTTCTTCGGGCAAATTTAAAATCTCAAATAAATGAGATCACGCGAATGCTTAGCGATAATCCAAGCCACGCATATATAAAGTCAAGTACGGGGAGCCGACAAAAGAGTAGGCTCCTTGTGTACAAAACTAGCAAAAGCTTTGTGATCATCATTGTTAAGGGAAGCAAGGCTAGGGCTCAACACGCCCGAATCAGTCCAAAATTTTATTCTCACTCTTACCTAGTAAGGAAAGTCAACGCGGGTGTCAAAACTTCATTCTATTTTTCCATAATTTTTTTTTCTCATTTTTTCTTTGGAATTTTTCAAAATTATTCATTTTTTTTGGTTTTTTAGGAAAAACGGGGTTGCGTAAGTAAACGACAAAGGTGAAAGTGCTAGGTCAATCAAATCGAAGATTCACCCCCCCCCCCAGACTAAAGATAAACATTGTCCTCAATGTTTTCAAGGTAAGGGTAATCCTAACAATAAATCTAAGGCCGTTTATTAAGTATGCCAAAGATACCATTAGTCGATAAGATTTTGGATATAAGATTTCCAAGCAAGCATCAAGACATGGGACTCGAGTGGAGATGAGACGATCCACGAGCACGAGAGTCATCATGAATTGGGGAAATCCTGCACAAACACAAACAACCAAGCAAACACAAGATTGGAAGAGGTTGCCCTCCTCGCGTTACTTATTAGAAACTAGAAAACATAGATGGATAAGCATGGGGTGCCTCTCACGAAGCGCTTGTTTAGTAACGAGTCGTATAGCTTAGACTCGCCCCGAATTTACTTGTCCTTGGGGGAGCAATTGAAACACACAGCTTGAAAAGTGACGATGCCGGGATCAAAAACAACATCCTCACTCCCGGGGGAATGACGGATGGGAGAAACAACAGCATAGGTTAGAAAAGGAAGAAAGATCATAACAACGATTTCAAGGTCAAATTCAAAGAGATCCTCCATAGTAAGCATAACTTTCTCCTTAATCTTATAATCATCCTTCTTCAAATTTTCATCAACAAAATCTTCAATAATAACGAAAGAAGCAAGGATGTCGGGCTGGAGCCCATGAGAGTCTTTAAAAGATAATAAACCGGGTTTAAAAATTTTATCTTCTGAAAAGAACGATAATGAAGCATCAACCACGGTAAAAGATGAAGAATCATTCGGAGACGACAACTTAGTAGGCTCAGAAACTTCTACAATTCTTGATGGAGTCGGGTCGACTGGAGTTAAAAACTCATCGTGAAGAGAATCAACCTTATGATGATCATTAGTAACCTCGAGTTCCGTAACAGACTCATCACTATCCTTAATCTGAATATCAAAAAGCGGATTATCTGAAATCATAGTAAAATCTGGTTCGAAATCAAATAGAGGATTGGTGAAAGTTGTTTTGAAAGTTTCAAGAACTGGGTTATCTGATTCATTTGAGGTTTCATCAATTTCTGAAAGAACATCGATCTCTTCTGGAGAGAAGTCGGGAATATTTGGTTCAGAAAATGAGGTGGGATTGCCACACGGGGAAATTTCTTCTTCAACGTACTCGATTTCTCCACAAGACAAGGAAGTATAACCTTCGTCAGACTCGGAACATATCTCATCATGATTATCAATGGACTCATCAGTAACTTCATCGTTCTTCGGAGGGAGAGGAGGTAATGGTTCTTCAAGTAATAAACTTTCAAGAAAACGAATATCTCCCTCCGGATCAAAGTTAGTATCATCAAACGGCTTATCATTAGTATCAACGAGATTATCAAGACGATCATTTTCAAAGGTTTCACCATCACCGTTAGAAGTTTCCCCGGACTCACTTTGGATTGGGACAAGGTTCTCCACACTAGACTTATTGATTTCGTCCGATTCCGTTGCCGGAATAGTGTTGAGAGGCTCGTCCCCCATTGTTAGAGAATCCTCGGGTCTTACGGGAGGACAGATAGGTGCAATTTGAGGAAAAACGTTGAACGGTACTATTCTCTCCTCGTCGTCATCGGAATCATCGTCATAAATAAAAGCCTTTCGAAGTTTAGCCGCTCTTATTTCAGCAAGTAATTCTTCCATGCTTTTGCTGCCATCATCCTTGACGGTTGTGTTGAGATAAGATAACCAAATTTGAGTGGACGCCTCATCATCATCACCATTGTAAATGAAAGATTCACGATATTGAGAGCTTTCTCTAGATGCTTGTTCTTCGGCTAGAAGTTCTCCACACGTTTTCTGATGAGAGTCTTCTTTGGTAAGTTTCTTCAACAATCTATCCGTTTCACTCAATATCTCTTGAAGTTTCTGGTAAAGTTCAGGATCCCATTGATAAGGTTGATTTTGAATCATTTGATCTTGTAGAGGTTGATCTTGGTGAAGATAATTATAATTGTTACAAGGAAACGGGTTCCTCGTTTGACAAATAGTGCTAAAGTGCGGACCTCCACAATACTCACACCCGTAAGATTGTTGTGACAGATTTGGTGGATGTTGAAATGAATCATGATTGAAATACGGTTCTTGCTCATAAGTGTTTTGAGGGGGGAAGTAAGAAT
>LBNU01015314.1:62017-72840 GCA_014162995.1 Artemisia annua
TTTTCTAATTGTATCGTCATTTACGTAGCTTACTGAACTTAAAGAAGAACAAAGAACCATACCTGATGTTTTGTGTTAACAACCCACAACGGATCTGCATGACTGCAATCGACTGCCTTGAATAGGATCAGGATGCCCCTTTACAACTCTAGGTTTGTAGATTATAAAAAAGCATAGGTACAGTCTATTGTTCTGCAAAAAAAGGCAACAAAATTGTGCCCATGTAAGTTGCAGCATGAATTCGCTACCCTATATGTACGAGGCATAATCTAACCACCCTTTTACACCCCACGACTAATAAGCGACACCAACAAACAACTAACAAAACTTGGAAAACATAAGTAGGCTTCTTTTACACCCCTCGACTCATAAGAGTTAATCTGATTCTTATCCTTATCTGGTATGGAGTACATAGATACTTTAATACAGTCATTGGCAATGTGGATTTGTTGGACCTCAGATCTATCAACTTTATCACTAATACAAGCACAATATATAGTAAAGATGGTGACTTGATGATATATATGTATGTGTTTTAGAGAGAGAAAGTAGTAAGAGAAACTAGAGAGAATTTCATATAAAACACACACAATACACACACAAGCACACCTTACAAATGAGGCTTTAGGTGGCTTATATACTTAGAGAGAAAGGCCTCATGGGCTTTCTAATGGACTTCGACTTGGTGGACTTTGTTACATAAAAGGCTTATTCAATATAACTTATAGCATATTAGCTTACTAAGTCCACAAGTCCAATTGACTAATCTATCATACGTTTACGACACATTCCAAAGTTCTTAGGATTCGAATGACCATCACTTCTTTATAATTCTTAAATGCTAACAATCTCCCCCTAAGGGGTGGTCATTCGAATGATGCTCCACGTGATTAGGTCTTTGTCTTCTTTGTCTTTGAAATTTGCGTGTCGTTGTAGAATAGTCTTTAGTCTTTGTTCCTTCATGCTTTGTGATCTTTGATGAATGACTTTTCATTGTTCTTTGTTCTTAGTTGTGGTAGATTCATCTGCCATTCGTCACATCTTTGTCTTTATGGATAAACGCCTTTCCATCATGCTCATACGTCTTTAGTCTTTGTCATACATACATTTGTTGTTCCCGTTCTTTCACTTTGATCTTTGTCACTTTACTTTGTAGATCCTTTCACTTGACGTAGAATCTTTCTTCAAATTTTTCTTTGCTTTGATCTTTGGTGAGAACTTTTCCTTGAATTTGCGATGTATGTATGAGCATGTGGAATCTAGTGTGGTGGTTGTACCTGCATAAAACAGTTAGCAATAAAACATCCGGTACTTACAGGTTCGGAATTAGAGATCGTCAACAGCATAGTGTGAAGACTCCTTCTCATCCTTACCATGGCCGTTCCTAATCGGATACCCCCGAAAGGGCTTACACCAGACCTACCGAAGTACACCCACGATTAGGTGAGTCGCTGGAGATCACCCCACGACTGTAGACCGTTTGGAACCACCGTGAACACTAAGCGTAACCCACAAGTAATTACCGAAGTGACCTGCTGTTAGGGCTGTTTGATGTTGACCCTGGCAGGAATTTCCGTTCAATCATTGAGAAATACAAAAGTAAATCCTCTCATAAACGTTCTCGGCAGATTGCTAAGATCTGCGTAGGACTCGATAGTTTACAACTGGTGTCCATTGATGTAGAATCACCAGTGTAGAGATATTAAGTGTTCCTAAGAGATCTTTTGATGAATCTCGGGGCTCTAGACACAATAAGTGCACATTTGGTTTCCTATGCGGAGGCATGGAGCAGAGGGCCTCCTTTTCAATATCAACCATCTCTAAGAGACGGGTCGATAGATTACAATGGTTCCCCGTGAGAATGAAACAAGTATCTTTTGAGAGATACCCGAGTGGCTAGAAGGTTTAAGTGCAGTGCGTCACTGGGTCCATGACGTCTTGTCTTCAATACCGGTGTCACCTTGGTAACAACCAGTAGCATATGAGTTGAATCCGGTGTCTGCCCTAAGGTTGAACATATCGAGGGCTATTTCTTTTCACCCTTTCATTACATTTGTTTTTAATTCTTCAACCCCTTCTTTCTCCTTTCATTCTTTACTCCTTTTTTCAAATCATACCTAAGGACTTCTAATTCTAATCTATTGGAATTGTCCTTGGGTAGATCCCTCCGGTTTTGGCGGATCATAGGACGGTTTTCCTAACCTTAATCACCTTATAACTCCATGACTATCCTATTATTGCCATAAAACCAAACATTTGAAAATCTTCTCAAAGTGTTTATGATCATAAAACATATTTTTGTTAACACTTTGAGAGTTTTGTTTTCATTTGAAGGACTCCCCCTTCACATGTGCTTATGCAATTTTATAAGAAATTTACACATGCGGGAGAAGTTTGCACCTTTGAATTGATCCACTTTCAGTGAACAAGACCGATTCGAGACACGTTTACATCACTAGTTAGACTAGCTTGAAATTATTACCCGGTTTGGTCAAGTCCAAAGAAAGTTTCTCGAATTGGTACATTCTACTTGGACAGATCCTTTTCGAGACACGTTTACATCGCTAGTTAAAGAGATACATTATCAGCTTTTAGGTGACAACTAGCTCTAATAACTAACTTGAAGTTATTACCCGTCGAGGAAAAGTCTTTTTGATTACTAACATTTTGTTTCGTCAATTCTTGGGTCAATTCTGAGTCTAGCTCTTTTGAGATTCTTCCACAATCTTTAAACATTTTAGTCACATTTTGATCACATTTAGTCACGTCTTCTCCCCCTCAAAAATAGCATATCGTGATATTTTTTATATCAATTGATTAATAGAAAAAGCTTTTCGAGAGATAGACGGATTTGTTTTCGCATGAAATTGGAACATTTTTTCTTTTTATACTCCCCCTTAATCAAATCATATTTCAAAATGAAATTTTTGGGAGGGAGTTTCTTTTTGAAATGCGAGTCGTGTACTCAAATGTACACAAGTCATTTTGTGAAAACGAGTTTTTGCTTGAAATCTTTTCGTTTGTTTATACTCGAACTTGTTGAAAAGAATTTCGGTTTTGAACGTTCGAGTCCTGATCTGAAATAATCAGAAGTCATTATTCGGGTCCGGGTTTCGTATTGAAGTATACGAAAGCCATCGTGAAGAAATTTTTTTAGAAACGACATGTTTTTAGAAAACATTTAGTGAACTCCCGCTCAAGCATATGTACATATCCGTGTCATTTTTGGCTGACATTTCTAGAAACGTACATAATATCGATTACACGAGAGACATGTCGTGGGAAGAATATTTTTGGATTTTTTGGGTTTTATATTGTTTTTGTATTTTTGAAATTTTCTATTTTTGTATTTTATTTTTGTTGGTTTTTCAAATTTTGTATTTTGTTTTTGTTTTATAAAAGAAATGGAAAATCAAAAATAGAAGATTGAAAGAATGATTTTAAAGAATTTACAGAATTTGAACCCTTTGAAGAATTGGGTTCTGAGATAGTTGAATCACCTGCAACCGAAGACGAAGAGGTTTTGCAAATAAAAGTGTTAGAAGTACATGTTTCCTCACATTGAGGGTGTTTGCTATCAACGGTTGTAGTGTTTTCTACTTCCTTATCCTGCAAATTTACACTATTACTTGTCTTGGTGTAACTATCAAAATTCTTTCCTGTGGGAATCCATCTAAGACCAACTGTTTTAACACTTTTCCCGTAGGAATCCACCTAAGGTAAGATCTAGACGTAGTTTTCGTATCAGATGCAGCGGAAGTCTCAGTTTTAGAAAAACTACATCCTGTAGATGTCCACCTATTAGGTTTCTAATCTTTTTCCTTGTTCTCAACGGGTTTGTTTCCATTTGGTGTCTTAGTGGATTGTGCCTTAACACTTGATTTTCCTTTCGTTAGAAATTGTGCAATACATGCATCGTGATTAGCTGAAAAAACACATTTTTGACATGTAGAACAGACAAATTCAACATTTTTGTTTAAAACAGCAGTTTTAACTTTGTCCCTACAGTCTTTGGAATTCCTGGTGTTGCATTCTACTTGCCTAGCAGTTTCTTTTGCGCAACTACTCTTAGATGTAGGCCAATCCCTAGTCTTTTGTCCATTGTTCCTGGGTAATGGTTTACTACTACTAGCAGTGACTTGAAAGCTTGTAGAATTCACCACCTTAGGTTTTGTACCTAAAATTCCGTCTTTTCAATGTTGTGCCTTTTTCCTAGCTTCTTCTAGATGGTGATTTTGGGCCATGTCATTAGAACCAACAGATTCTTTAACAGTTTTTGTTGTCACATTCGGTGTACTGTTCCTAGAAGGGCCAGAAGTAAGCACATTTGCATTTTCAAAATCTTTTTGCTTGGGCAAAGGTTGTGGAGTGACTGGTTTTGTCAAATCCTTTTTCTCATCGACTTTTGGAGCAAACCGGGAAATTGACATTTTTGGTTTTTCAACCGTTTTTGAATCATTTGGTTTCTCCGAAGTCGTTGGTTTTTCAAACTTAGTATCCACACCCTTTCCTTTTAGACTTTCTAACTGAGACTTCAAAAGATCATTTTGCGCTTTCATGTTGTTGAAGGCACGCTCATACGACAATTTGTCATACTTGCATTCTTCGTTTTTCCGATCAAGTTGTTTAAAATATGACACATTTTCTTTTTCAAGTTTAATAAGCGCATTTTCATATTTTGAAACAATTGCAGAAGTCTCAGTTCGAAGTCTTTCATCATCCTCAACAGAATATGTTTGCAAAATAATAGACATAATATCAGTAGACATAACAGCTTCGAAGAGAGAGTCATTTAATCTTTCCAAAACTTTCATGTTTTCACAAGTTTCATTAGCTTCCTTTACCAGGGATTTGTGGTCCTTGACAAAGTCGGTTGTTTCTTTTATCAAAGCATTTTCAAGATGAATTACTCTCGCACTGATGTTATACAGTGGGATTGTAATTTCTGTTTCAAACACCTTTTTCTGCTCTTTATGAAAACTCGAATGCCAATTGTTAATACTGATTGTGGTTTTTGACTCAACAATCTGTTGAAGAACTTTAATTCTCTTTTTCACATCATCAAGAATGTCTCTAGTTTCACTTGTGTTAAAAGGATTGTCTGACGACATTTGTTCCAGTTTTGAAAGATTTTTAGAGACAACTTGTGGTTTAGAAAACATTTTCTTAACAACTGACGTTTTGAAAACATTTGGTGTTTGTTTTTGAGGGACAAAAGTGATTCCATTAATTTTGTTCCATTTATCGTAATTAATTGGTTTCAAATCTGGATTCTTTTGTTTCATTTTATTTTGACTCTCTTCAGCAAGAGCTATTGTGTCATCATAATCACGCACATAAGGAGGATCATGTTTAACATATAGCACATTTCCATTATACAAACTATTCTGAGCTTCCTGAGCTTTCTTGAGATGACAAGGAGTTTTGTTACCAAGAGCCATTTTGTGTTTTGTATGGTAGATCGGATCAGTTTGACTTGTAATCATATGAATTGTTTGACTCGAATGACCCGTCGTTACCAACAAATTTTCCAACTTTTTGACCATGTTTTGTGACTCAAGGATTTCATTCAAAAGCTTATCTTCTTTCGTTGCAAAGTCTTTTTTCAACTCATCCCGTTCTTTTTCAAGATTGGTATAAGCTGTTTTTTGTTTAGAAAGTTGGTTTTGCAAATCAGAAATTTCCGCGTTTAAGGATTTTATTTTCTTATGAAAATTAACATCAAGTGTATCATACTTTATTTGCAGATGTTTTTCCCTTGAAACGGAATTTTGATAACCAGTTTCTAATTCAGACAATCGTTTTGTATGAAATTCAAAAGCTTTTTCGTTTTCCTTGTACCTCTCAAGCTCAGTGGTCAATTTCGCATTCGCGGCCTTAACATCGCGATTGACCTTTTTCACATTCTCAATCTCAATACTACAATTATGCAACAATTATTCAAATAAAGCACGTGTTTCCTCATCATTCTCAGCATGCTGGGAAACTGAGCCTCCACTATGATTCATATCGGGAGTTGCCGAAGTAATATTGCTACAACTTGGCGTGTCCAGGTATGTATCATGAGTGGTTGCTGGTGTCTCAGAATGTTGTTCCTCATGAGGAGACATATCAAATATATTATTGATGCAAGAATTGTTTATTGGTACCTCAGATACTGCATTGGTGTCATAAACAGGAGGTGCATCAGAATTTGTGTCGTACTTAGCCTCCTGAAGATTTGCCATGAAGATGCAGTTCGCGTCGATATCCTCTCTATCTTCCATATCATCCATAAGAGCCATGTAATCATTTTCGTCAACAGTCAATTGGAATCCTGCCTCTTCCTTTTGTGCTAGCATCAATGCTTTCTGCAGATACGCTGTATCTTTCTTTTTCGGCTTAGTAGGACAATTCCTTGCCATATGACCGACACCTTGACAGTTGAAACATTTAACCAAATTTCCCTGATTCACATTCACATTACCATAATTCCCACCAACCGGAGCTGCAACATTTCCAACCTGATTACCCACTGCCTGATTACCAACATTCTGACCCCTCTGATTTCCAACAAACTGACCCATCTGATTCCCTGCATACTGACCCATCTGACCCATCTGATTCTGCATATTCTGATTACCTATGTGAAATCCAGTAGCATATCCTTGCTGATTCCCCATAACTCCAACCATTTGGCCTCCGTTGACCATATTGAAACTCGGCTGAGCAATCTGCCTGTTGCGAGTGTTCGATGAAATCCTTTGGTTGTTGTTAGTTGGTGTAGAATAGCGTCCTTGGAATGCCTTTGTCAGAAAAGCAAATGCTTGTGTCAAATTTGCAGTAGCTTCATCATTGTCAGTGAATTATGGTTCATGTTGTTGTGGAATGACTTGTTGTTGGTAGAAAGGTGTTGGTTGTTGAATGTATGGTAGCTGCATGTTGTTGTGAGGGAAAGATGATGATGGTTGTTGTGGTGTGATTACTGGTAGAGGTGTTGGTGTAGTAGCAATTAATGCTAGGGGATCATGATTCTTTGCCAACTTTTCCTTCCTTACTTCATTGGCTTCAGCTTGGTTTTGCTTCAAGAAGTCATAGAGTTGACCATAATTCACCTGATGAAGATTCTTAGTTTGGTTGACAATTGTGACATATCGACCCCATTCCTCTGGTAGATGATGATGAACTTGATGTTTGTCACAATTTGTCGTGGTTCCAACTTGTTTCTAATCAGCTCATTCATCAAGGTACAAAACCTGGTGTAGTATGATTCAATCTGTTCACCAGCAGTAGATGTGAAGTTCTCCCATTCAGTTAGAAGCTTGTTTTCAACATCTTGTTGTCCAATTTCTGTTCCATGACAAAGTCTTCTAACTCGTTCCCACATAGCATAAGCGGTGTCACAACTGTCGACTGCAGCAAAGATCTCACGAGGTAAACCGAGTTGAATGAGATGCATTGCCATATCATCTGCCTTGATCTGCTTCCAGTCTTCAGGTGTGTAATCATCTTCTGTTTGGCCACGATAGAATGGTTGAGTAGGAGGTGTTGTATCTGGATTTCCCGGATCTAGAACTTGTTTTGGCTTAAATGGACCTTGTTCAATGGATTTGATCATAAGTTTGCCATCATCCTTGGTTTTGATGTAACGAAGCATACGGCTTGTCCATGGAAGATAACCACCTTTTTCAAGCATAGGAGGACGGTTTTCGGCACCGGCAGCATGAATATCTTGTTGAGTTGCCATTGATTAAGTGATGATTGATAAAGTTGATTTTGGATCGGTTCAACGAAATAGGAGTTGAGTTTGGTGATGTTCCTTTGATGTAGGTAGGTTTCCTTTATCGAAACTTTGCAATGTAGAAGCTTCTAGAAGGTTTTAGAAACTTTTGAAAAGTTTTTGAAAAATTTAGAAAAGTTTCATAGATCTAGATAAAAGATCTAGATAAAATTTCTAGATAAAAGATCTAGATGAAATTTCTAGATAAAAGATCTAGATAAAAAGATCTCGAAAGTTTTCCAAATTTCTCGAAAATTTTTCTCGAAAAAAGATCTCGAAACTTTTTCAAATTTCTCAAAAATATTTCTCGAAAAAAGATCTCGAAACTTTTCTCGAAACTTTTCAGAAATTTCGAGAAAATCACCAAACTTTCTAGATTATACAATATAGAAAGTATACCACGAGTCGAAGTGTTTTCTCACTTATACAAGTAAGGGAAACACCGAGTAATCCACGAAATCTGAAGAAAACCTCTTGAGAAAGATCTAGATAATTTAGGGTCTAAAGATCTAGATAAAAAAGATCTAGATAAATTTGGCAGATTTTGAATCTTCAAAAAGCACACACAAACGAAGTTTGTATTCCAAGATTCTTGTACTTCTAGCCTTAAAAACACCAAAACTTGAAGAAAGTTGCAAACTTGATGATTTTTATGAAACTTTTTAAAGATCTAGATAAATAGTACAAAACCAAGTACGAATTTTTTAAAGCTTGAATCTTTCAAAAAGATTGAAACTTTCTTGTTGGGAAAGGTTTATAACACTAGTTTGTAAACAAAAGAGTGTTAAAAACACAAAAAAACAAGAAAAGTAATAATTTTTTCAAAAAATAACGTGTAGAAAAGCTTTAAAAAACACGAACTAAACAAACTCTCAACACTCCTAAATCATTGTTTGGCTCTTGATACCACTTGTTGGACCTCAGATCTATCAACTTTATCACTAATAAAAGCACAATATGTAGTAAAGATGGTGACTTGATGATATATATGTATGTGTTCTCTAGAGAGAGAAAGTAGTAAGAGAAACTAAAGAGAATTTCATATAAAACACACAGAATACACACACAAGCACACCTTACAAATGAGGCTTTAGGTGGCTTATATACTTAGAGAGAAATGCCTCATGGGCTTTCTAATGGACTTCGACTTGGTGGACTTTGTTACATAAAAGGCTTATTCAATATAACTTATAACATATTAGCTTACTAAGTCCACAAGTCCAATTGACTAATCTATCATACGTTTACGACACATTCCAAAGTTCTTAGGATTCGAATGACCATCACTTCTTTATAATTCTTAAATGCTAACAGGATTGTTCATTTCAGTGCACATCCCATACTTATCATTATAATTCTTGTAAAAGTGTCTTTCGGATTGTTCATTTTTTTCAACTCCAAATACACAATAAGCTGTTGACACATATTTCATAAAACAAACGAATCGATCATTGTAAACGTCTAAAAAGAAACAGTTACACACCACAACACAATAAACATACGAGTCAAACACCAAAACATAACACTACAAGAGTAAGAGCAACACCAAAATAATAAGACACTTGGTATCAATATGGTTTTCACTATGCTTCGGCTAAAGCAAGAAACAACAAACGTAATCTTTCTAAAGTAAGATTATAATCAAAGTAAGATGTTACTATTACCTATATCAGGGGGTCTTTCGGCTAACACCATTCGACCTTAGTCCATTTACACCAAAATACCGGAGCAAATCGTCATTGTTAATGCCTTCTCTATTCGGAGTCTTCAACCAGCACACCACCTGCAGAGATCAAGAAAAACAGTAAACCAATAAAAACCTTGAGAAATAATTAGCAAGCAACATAATCCTTATAATCACAAACAACCTAAGATATAGTCTAAAAAAACAAATAAAAACCACCACAAACAACAACAACAAACATATGTGTCATAAAGATTACATTCTTATACTCATAAACAAAAACCCAGGGAAACCAAAATACACTGTTTAACAAAGACGACCAGAAGTAAAATAATTTCATTTCCGCAAGCACCATTGAAGCGAAACAAATTTTGTAACTGAAAAGTACTTAACCGATATATTCATTAACAATTGCTAATCTAAGTAAGCTGAAAAAAATTTCAATAATTAAAAAAAGCAAACAAGTTTGGGGAGGGGGGAAGAATATGCAATTAAAATGATTGGTAAAGGGTGGAAGGAATACAACCGTAATCTGACACAGCATCTTCGATAGATTCGCCAGATCTATCCAATCATTGGCCGCGCTGAGAAAAAAAACCAATGGGAACCGGTTATGTTCCGTATAGAATATGACTGAAACAGTGTAAAACTTGATTAATAGTACCTGAAAACATTGATGAACATAATCGGGGTGTGGAAAGGTCCACAGGTTGTTAGGGTGGCCGGTGAGTGAAGGTGGGAGTCAGGTACTCTGGTGGTGCAACAATCCGATTTTTTTGTTTTGAGGTATATATAGTTTAGTTAGTATACTAATCACAAGTTAAAAAGTCTAATTATGTTAAAATTATAAATTAAGCTTTCTACTTTATGATTATTTATGTAATTGTTAAAATACGTTATAATACAAAAAATAAATAAATAAAAAGTTGCCCAATCACGTCGCTCAAAAATGTTCTAGTTGCCCAAAAAAAACCTTAAAATACCTTACACATGCCTTACAAATACTTACACATACCTTACAAATACATTCTGAATTTTGTCATTTAATATTAAAAAATTGGACAAGTGTCACAATCTTATCTAGTTGCTCAATCTTGAAGTTGCCCAATCCACATTTGGAAAGAGAAATAAAAAAGAAAAAAAAAAGGTCTAAAAAGTGACTAGACAAAAGTTGCCCGATCGAGTTTCGGAATTTCCTCTAAGATGTAACTAACATTTCGCTACATATTTTGCATTGATCTGAGCTCCAGTTTGGTTTGATGGATGTCGTGACATGATTTTGTCATTAGTACTAAAATAGAAAGAAGTGGATAATTTGGATCATACGGACTTTTAGCCCTCAGAAAATATAGCTAACAGTATCACAAGGTTGCACAATGA
>LBNU01015315.1:14000-33557 GCA_014162995.1 Artemisia annua
AAAAAAAAAAAAAAAAAAAAAAAAAAAAAAAAAAAAAAAAAAAAAAAAAAAAAAAAAAAAAAAAAAAACCTGGGATTTTATAAAATTTACACTACAAATTTTTTCGCAGAGGGGGGCACATGCCCCTTGTGCTGGTATCCATTAGTTTCATCAAATGGGAATAATATTTTAGTAAAATGATTATATTTTTAGCATTACTCTTGTTATGTGCTGAACTCAACAATAACTACTTTGTAAGCACACATTTTGACAAGCATATATGTGTATAGAGGAAACTATGGGTCTACAACTACAGCTACAAACATAAATAAAATTCTAACCATGAAACGTTAGAGTTATAGAGCAAATTAGATCTTGAGAGATTATCTCCAATGTATGTTAAAAAAAATTCACTATATTAGTGCAAAACAAGAATCTTGTTGAAATATGTTTACACCAAACTAAATAGCTACAATGTGTTGCACTAAATATTGCACTGCATTTTATGTTAATATTTTTAAAAAAGCATCATAGAACTTAAATTGACCCGAGCCAAAATAAAATCAGGAAATACAAAGTGATACAAATGTCTCCACATCATTTCTGTTGCCAAATGTATTGACGTCGAAATAAATTGCAATTACTTAAACTTCCTAAATCCTAGTAGAGGAAAATTATAAACAACTAGTTAATACATAGGTCAAAAAGAAAACTACATTATTTTAACTAGTTATATGATAACTGCTAACTAACAGGAAATTCAGGGTAGCATACTCATATGATATGTTTTTATAGTTTTTATGAGCAACTACACAAATTGTAAACACATGACAAAGTTACAAATATACATTTAAAATAAGCTAGAAAGGTTGACAGTTTAACATCTAAACATTTAGTGCAATAAATATTATTACACTAAATTTGGTGTTTTTTGAGCAACACTATTTATTGCATTAAAAGAGTGCAAAAGTACAATGCTTATATTAGAGTAAACTTTATGTACTATTTATTGCATTAAAATAGTGTAAAAGTATAATGCTTATATTACTATAATTTAATGCTACCTATATGTTAAATTTTTCTACTCAAATTTAATATATAGACAGCATTAAATTATAGTAATAATTATAGTAATGCTTTTACTCAAATTTGATGCACACACTAAAATAAAGCAAAAGTATATTGTTTATATTAAAGTGAATTTTTTGTACTGCGTGGATTGCGCACATTGAAAATGCTCTAAAATCGTATGTCATCAAAGTTTGTTGAAGAGTTGTGTAATAAAGTATCAATGTAATTATTTATTTAATATCATTGAGAAAAGGTAGTATGACATCAAAGTTTGTATTATCAATACTCGTATTTATTGTTTCTACTAAAATTTAATATGTAGGTAGCATTTAATTATAGTAATTATAGTAATGTTTTTACTCAAATTTAATGTATAAGTAGAATTTATTGAAACTCTATTTTGATATCTAACCATTCAAGCTGACCGTGTGATACATTTCATATGTAGGTAGCATTAAATAATAATAATAATTATAGTAATGCTTTTACTCAAATTTAATGCACACACTAAAATAGTGCAAAATTATAGATTTATATTAAAGTGAATTTTTACATATAATGCACACATTCAAGATGCTCTAAAATTGCATGTCATCAAAGTTTGTTGAAGAGGTTTATAATAAATTATCGATGTAATTATTTGTTTAATACTCTTTCCGTCCCAAAATAAGTGTCTAGTTTGACTTTCAGAGTTAAATTGGTTCAACTTTAACTTTAAATATTCTTTTTCTGTTATATAATACTTGATGAAAAATTATACCATTGAAAAATATACTTAAAAGTCAATCCATTTATATATTTTGCATCAAATATTATATAACAGCCACAAAAATAGTTAAGGTCAAAGTGACTATGAAAAGTCAAACTGGACACTTATTTTGGAACGGAGGTAGTATCATTGATAAATGGTATGACATCAAAGTTTGTATTATTAATACTCGTATTTATTGTTTTTGCTAAAATATAATATGCAGGTAGCATTTAATTATAGTAGTTATAGTAATGTTTTTACTCAAATTTAATGCATGAGTAGAATTTATTGTTCTACATAAAACTCTATTTTGATATTTAACCAGTCACACTGGCCGTGTGATGCACTTCATTCTATGTATGTTAAGTAAATTATGTAACTTTCCTTAATAAAGTTGTAAAATGGTTTTAAGTCGTTAAAATTTCACATAAGTTACTTGAATCTCAACTTTTTAACATATCAAATAATAGTTTACAATGAAACTTTATGTCTTAATACTTGCATCTATCGCATGAACCCAGCATTTTAAAAGTACAAAAGTTTAATATATTTAATATTTGCATTTGTTGCATGAAAGTATGAAACTCTTACTTTAACATTATGGCCAAAATGTAGTTTAATACCGTGAACTTTGCTATGTGGTGTGTTTAGTACCCTAAACATTTAAAGGTGCATCATAGTACCATGAACTTCACTAAGTGAAATTTCTACTAACCTATATTAACTTAACAGTTAAGCCCATATGAATTTAACGGAATTATCCACAAAATTACATTATTTATAGTGTAACTACAAATAAGGGTAGAAGTGTATAAGCTCGGGCTGGACTCGGCTCGTTTACGATCAAAAGTCTCGAGCTCGAGCTCGTTTCGAGCATTATACGTTAGACATATTTTATAAGCTAGGGGTCGGTTCATTTTTATGATAGATAAATAACACTCGACTCGAGATAATTTTTTTAAGTATTAGGCTCAAGCTCGTTTATCATGCTTGTTTATACATAGATATAGATATATACATATACAAATATATGTCATAAGCACATTTGCAAAGCTAAGGCTTGAACTCATTTATTAAATGAGCCCGTAATAAGGCTTGAGCTGGGGTTCAAAGTCGTTAAATCTTGGACAATTTTGAGCTTTTATAAGCTTGGCTTGTTACTAACAAAACTCGGGCTAAAATAATAAGGATCGAAACAAGCTCAAGACTTATGATCATAAACTAGCCGAGATCGAACATTAGCAACTTTGGTCTCAACTCGGCTTGTTTCTACCCTTATTTTGGTAGTTATACTATGAGCCAAAAGTTCTTTATAGATCCAATTTTTACCATAGAACCCATCAAGCAATCTTAGCCACTCATTTGTCGAAAGTATATAACAATGCATATCTATAGAAAGATGATTTAATTCTCGTCGTGATGGTATTTTTTTGTAGCTTGACGATTTACCATTTGCAATATATTTTGTTTTATAAAAAAGATGAAAAATAAGAATGGGTGGCTATGATTGGTTAATTGGTTCTATAACAAATATCAGATTTATATTGATCTCATCTCTGTATTATGATTATTGTACTTTTTGGATAATGATTGTTAAATTCTTAAGGAATTTAAAGTTTTCTTTACTTGTAAAAAGTAAATATTATAATCATTAACACATGCATTCGTGACATGAAACTCTTATTGCATAGCTTTTGTTATTAAAAAATATATATGATATAATAATTAATACTTTCATTTATAACATGAAACTTTTATTCTATAGTTTATACTCCTTACATCCTAAATTTTATTGTTCATCTTTATTTTTTGGTTTGTTCTAAATTAATTGTCCACTACTATATAAGTTTGAATTGCTTAAGTTTATTGTAATGCTCTTAATCAAAATTGTTATTTACAAAACTATATGAAAACATTGAATAATTGTTAAAGGGTTAAAATGTCTTTTTAGTAACTTTTACACAAATCAAAACTGTGNGGAGGGAAGATTATTTCCTCCATTGAAATGTGATGGGGGGGGGGGGGTTCTTTTAGATGTCTTAGTGCTAAGGGTGGCACCATTGCCGTTGCACCTTCGGGGCAACAAATGCCGCCGCGCATAAGAAAACCACTTTTCGGGCATGACAAATTCGCGATGCATTTCGGTAATCCAACCGAATCGTTATGGCAACTTGGGTTTACAAAAATTCGCACGTTGGCAATTAATGAGTTAGAACTTTTTCTATTATATTATTTATTATTATTATTTTATTTTGGCACATAAGCCCACTAAAAAATGTAAGTAAAAGGGTATGCGATGATTATTTGTGTGATCAACATGTATAGGCATTTATAGGTCGGTCTTATTGGTTAATTTTGCTGATGCTGATTATCTAGGATGTCGCTCAACGGAATGAAGCGCAACCCCCACACTAAGGGGGATAGCGCCAAGCATTGTGGGGGCATTTTAAATAAATAACCCCTAATTTATTATTAGTTTAAGCCACATTGGGTACTACACCAATAATGACCAATAAGCCAAACTACAAACTTAATTGCTACGACAAAAGTAATACCCACACCCATTAAGCGGATTTTGGGATGAATGTTCCCATGGAAAACTGGTATTAACCCACACAAACCCTCCTTTTCCAGGTCTAAAAAAAATTGGGAAATCATTCTCCCCCTTCAAGACTATTTTACCCCTAAATCTAAATATGATTAAGTAGGGTGGGATTAACCCTACAAATTAATATCAGGAGACATCATATGTATTTCTATATACAATCCAATCAAACCTACATCTCTAGATTGGTCAAGTTTGATGAAAGGTTCTTTATATTATCAAACATTAAATACGCGTTATGGTATCAGGAGCCAATAAAAACAATGAAATGCGTTTAGTCTTGAACATTTAGAGTATACTTTTTCGGAGATGGTTATAGTTATGTATCTGGAGCTACTCTCTTTTCTTATCGTGTTGTTAAGATATGCATTACTAACCCTTTCGACAAGCTACAATTTGTGTTTTTACTTTATCTCATATTTGGGCTCCTTTTGTATTGTCTGATGTATATTAGCTGAGTGGGATAGCTGCAAAATAGTATTTTAAATGTAAAAGTTGTGGAGAATGTATTTAGATTTAGGAGCTAAATTATGAAAGAGAAATTATAATAGTTATAAGAAAAGGGGAGTATTAAAGTGAATTATCCCATAAAAATATTATAGGTTGATTCTATTATCAGATTTATATGAATTAGAATTATTTGGCTTTATAATATATTAATTGTATGATAAAATGAGTTAAATAATATATGTATTGGTGGGTTTATCCTATATTATATGCCCCCTCATAGAATTAGAGACGAAAAAAGGGGATCAATAAACAATAATATTGATTTGGAAAAGATTACCTTTTTAATTATGGATGGAATTATTCCCAAGTGCTTAGTATTTATCTTTATTTTCCAAATCGTCAATTGAAATGTCGCACAGATTTTGTCTATCTATGGAAATTCCCACTAACCACTCGCAGCTCATTACTGTGCTTGATCTCTAAGAAATAAAATATATCATCATGATTACTTTCTCTTATGCCCAACCCATCTGAAGTGAACTTCTCCGCTTATTATTATGCAAAATTCCATCTATTCAATTATCGTCATGGTTGAGATTCTACTTTTAAAGTTATCCTACATGTCTTCTTTTCGATTATTGACACAAGATAACTCGATAGAGTCTTTGAGACTTTCATACCTACCAGTTCGAACGGGATCAAGACTATGGTTAATTTGAATCCCACACATATCATAAGCTTTTTGTTGAGTTGAGAAATCTCATGTGAAAGTTTGTTTTGCACCTATAGAACTTTCTAAGGACTCATTGTGTGTTCGCTCGAGAATGGGTTTTAGATTAACTTAGTGATTCAGTCTTTTTTTGAGGATTAAAGTGGCATTTACAGATGTATTTGGTATGTTGTTGAGATCAGAGATGTCTAAGAACCAGATTCGATACAACAATATTAAATAAGTATGATCATCAGGACAAAGACAGTTAGAAAAGTAACCAGTAATTCATATATATAATGAGTATAATATATAATATATCACAGATAATTATTTACTTCAGTTTCCAGCTATAGAAACATTGTTCAAGAGAATTATCGTATCAGAGCATTACATTTTTGTAAAAAATTAGATTATATTGCAAGTTTTTGATTATATAATCCGACAAAAGATTGCATATCAGTTATCTAGGAAAACACATTCATCATAGCATGAAGACTTCTTTATATAAATTGTCTTGCAGTTTTCGGCGCCCACATGAAAATGCAATCCCACCCAATCCCCGACCCATCCTATACATTCTAAACATAGCCAAAATTTTTGAATTTATCCTAATCTAAAGCTGAACTTTTGAAACAACTTATATGTAGTTGAGATTAAAATCAAAGACATGGATCCTCTCAAGTTGAGAGAACAACTTGATCAAGTTGGACCATTATTAGCCATTGGATTTAATCCAATGGCTCAAATCAAAATAACTTCTTTTGGTTTGAACCATTGGATCAAATCTAATGACTCACAATCATCTAACTTAAGTCAAGTTATACATCTCAACTTGAGAGGATCCCAAACAAATTTAGTTAACAAACACTCTACATTATTTGCATGTATCATAAAATATACAAAACATGAATAAAGTAGAACATATGAAGTCTGAGTGTGTTTGGCGCATAGCGTTTAATACCATTTAGGAGCGGTAAACGTTGAGTGTTGTGATTTGGCATGTAGCAAGTAATTTTCTTTTTCTTTTTCTTTTTTTTTTCTTTTCTTCATAAAGTTCATTTTTCAACGCTCTATGAAGTAGCATTTATAAGCGTTTGAACATTTAGGAGCTATTTCACACATTATAATTACAGCTAAAGCTATGTTACCAAAAATTTTTATAAGGAAAGAAAAAAAAAAACTAATTCTCACTATTATTGCTCATTACTACTGCTAATTTTGACAAAACACACCTTATTTACTCAAATAATAATAATAATAAATTAATAATTAAATAAAATAACATAAAAAGAAAAACATATGAAGTTTAATCTAAAACTCCAACGCTTAAAACCAATGTTTTCAAACCTAGGTCGACCCGGCCGGTATAAACCGGTCAGACAAAAAAGTGGGTAAAAAAAACCCGGGTTTCTAAAACCATGTTAACCGGTTAGACCCATCGGGTTTTGAGTGACCCGGGTCTTAAAACCCGGCTGGGTTTGGTTTTTTCCAATTTTTTTTTTATAAAAACCGGGTAGGTCAAACCGGTTGACCCGGTCGAAAATAATAATAAAAAATTAAATTAAAAACCGAGTTGACCCGGCGGTTGAACCGGAGCCCGATAACTCGACCGGGTCGATTAAAAACCCGATTTTTAAAACATTGCTTAAAATGCTCGTAAAAGACGAACAACTAAAAGAGGTAACCTTTAATTATCTAAAAATCATGTTAATATCTTCATACCTTTTTATTAAATAGAGTACTTATTTAACTCTAGAACTTAGAATGTATTTAAGTTATATCTAATATTACTGAATATGTAATATTTTAACATCGTATTTACAGGGGATACTACCGATGTAGTCTTGCCAAAGGTTGTCTAGCTCGAAAACAAGTCGACCAAAAAATATCCAATCCTGATGTCCTAATCATCACTTATATAGGAGAACATAACCACCCATTACCACCTTCACCGAACGGCGAAAGAGAGAACAATCAAAAGACAAAAATAGATGAAAGCAAAGACGTTGGAGACGATAATGTGCTAGACGAAGTTATCGATGATGGTTTGTTTGAAGTCATCGATGAAGGTATGTTTGAAGGACTGGATGACATAGTTGATTTGCCATAGGAAGATAGTTTCTTTGAAGGTCAAGAAGTGGGTTCAACTGCGTCAACAATAGCTTCATTGTTCTTATATAATAATGTCGAATTTGAGAATCGATTGTGTTTCTAGAGATTTAATTTCTATTTCCAAAACATGTTTGCTAATAATGCACTCAATCAACGTGCAATTTCTTTTTTCTATAACCCTTAACGGGTATGTACGAATTACGATAACAGGTGACGGTATTCATGAAAAACTTAGCAATAGCAACTAGCCGAAATATTTTTGTTATGGCAAGCTAGCCAAAAGATTAAAGACCTTTTAAGCTTGCAAAATTTACTTAAAATACAAAAATATATCTAACCAAGGTTTTTGCACACTATTTTTGGCACAATTTTGCGCTACGGATTATAAACATAGTTTTGCGGACAGATCAAATGCTTTATCTCCTTTTATTTGTTTTTTAACAATTCGTTATTAGAAAAATATACGTATTTTGTGATGTATAAGTTTCTTCATTATTTACGTTGATTTCCATTGAAAAGTTTACAGGAACAAGAAAAAACGCATTTTGACTTCATATCACGGATTTACGAAGAGACTGCAAATGTGTTAAAAGGAATTCATGACCAATTTATCGTAAACATTTTTCATTTCCGCCTAGCTTGTCAAAAATCATTTATATTTAACCATTTTGACCAAATTCTATTTTCTGTAATCCTAAGTAACTAGAAGGGCAAATGGCACAAAAAGGTACCTAACTTAGGGTCTGTTTCCAATCAAGGTACTCTACGTTTTTTCTTACACAAAAAAGCGGCTAATTTTTTATTATTTTATTTTTTATTTTTACGGATTTAGGTTTTATACTAACTTCAGTTAACCCAATTAATTGGAAAATTACGTGTTTGGTCCTTGAGTATGTATAATCATTTCATGCACAATCCAATACCACCAAAAAATTCCAAAAAAAAAAAAACTTATAAAAGGGTTTTTGAAAAAAATATTTTTGAATTTTAAAATTCCAAAAAAAAAAAAATTCTAAAAAAAATTGTAAAAATTCAAAAAAAATTCTCTAAATTATTATTTATTTTTTTTTTGTGAATTTTTCTAAAAAAATGTTTTTAAAAAAATATTTTTATTCAAATATTTTATCTAAAAAAATTTTATTCGAAAAAAATTTTAAAAATTTATTCTAAAAAATTTCAAAAAAAATATTTTTCCAAAATTTTAAAAATGAGAAAATAAAATTTCAAAATTTTGAAAAACAAAAATGAGAAAATAAAATTTCAAAAAAGAAAAAAAAAATTATAGCAAAATTTTTTTTTTAAGAAAATTGAATAAAAAAAGTTTTTGAAAAAAATAATTTTGAAAAGAATTTTATTTTTTTAATATTTTAAGAAAATATTTTTTCGATTATTATTTTTTTTAAAAGAATTTGGAAAATTTTTTTTGGATGTTGCATGAAATGATTATACGAATTCGAGGACCTAACATGTAATTTACTAACGATGTGAGTTAACGGAACTTTGTAAAAAACTCAAATCTGCCAAAAAAAATTTGTTGGCAACCTTTTGATGTAAGAAAAAAAAAAGAGTACCTTGACTAGAAATTGACCCTAAATTTGATACATTTTTGTGCATTTACCCTAACTAGAATGTCGGTTATTTTATTTAGTTTCATTTCAATTCGTATTTCTAATTTTATCTTAACTCATGAATGAGAAGGAATCAAGTGAGAATATAAGAATGAAAAATAGCCGCACTTGATAAATAAGAAAGGATAAATTAAAAGCCAAAATGCATTTTACTACCCCAAATTTGATCAACTAGAACTCCTACTACCTTAAAGTATTATTGGTACATTATAGTACCTCATATTTGTTCATTTGGTTCATATACTACCTTAGCCCTAATAAATATAGTTACATGATTTTCACATGTCATATTATCGTTAGTTTTTAACGGAAGAACTTGCTTATGAGATTTAGCTAGTGACATTTGTTCCTTACTTTTTTGGACAGTTTTTTTCTTGTAGGTCTTTGAAGATTATTATTCACTTCTTCAGTATTGATCCTGGAACGAATTATGACTTTTGAAAGGGTGTTGCATAATTTTTTTATTATCACAAGTACTAAAGTTGCACTATAATTTTTTATTATTTTATTTTAGTCAAATTAAATTTGTACCATAAAGAATAAAAATAACAAAAAAAATATTAATGGAGGCTGCATATAAGAAAAAATACACTTTTCAGAAAAATTTATATTACATGACCTAAAATCGAGCGTAGCCCGTGCCACACCCGACACTCAAGAGGTATGTCCATGAATTTGACCTAAAATCAGGTTTAACCCGTATCACATTCGACAACCAACAAATTTTACTATTACAACACTTTTTATAAAAAATTAAAAAAAAATCACAGAGTATTGACAAATTTGCGGTTTTGACAAATTTCGATTCTAACAAACACAATGCGCTAATTCTATTTGATCCCTTAATATCAACATAGTAATGTTCAATAAAATCGATAATTGATAACGATACATGCTCATGCTGCTACTCATCCTATTTGGTCACTAAAAGAAAGATATGCCGAAATAAATCAAAGAGAAAAAGTAGTTTGCTAATTAACCTCATGACTCCTCCCAAACTAACCAGTCAACCAGGTGTGGTCAACCAAGTCAAATAAGGGAGAGAGTGATCAATTAATGATCCGGTGTAAGCACAGTGTATTCCCGGGTCGTTATATCCCGACGAGATTGAAATTGTATTTTTGAAAACGTTTATGGAATGAGTGATTGGGAATAGTAACCAGATTGAGAATGATTATTTGGAGTTGATTACACTAATGGAAATGATAAATAACAAAATTCTACACTACAGGGAAACAGAATTAGGCTTTGAGAAAACCTAATACAGACAGATTAATCAAGTAAAATGGAAAAAGGTTAAATATGAACAATTACAAACTACAGGGGTAAAAATGAAACTTTTACAAAATTAAAATGAAAAGAAAATTAAATTCAAAAGAAAATTATTTTTTTGATTATTTTAATATTTAAATATTAATTATTTAATAAAACTATTTAAAAAGTTAATTAAAACTAATTTATAACAAATCTAAAAAGGATTATGATTACAAAATTACACTAAAAATTTGCAAAATTAATTTTTAAAAATCTAAAATGACTTAAAAGAAATATAAAAATTGAAAATAAATATTTTTGTCTTTTTGTGGGTTTTTTATTAATTAATTACTAAACTATTATATTAAGGTTATTTAAACTAGATTAAATAAGAAAATTAGAAAATGAAAAGAGAAAATTACAAATCCAATTTTTACAGATTCTAAATAATGTATACAAGCTAGAAAAATTATAAAAATGGATCTGAGATTAAATTTAAACACTAAAACTATTTTCTTTTTGGATTTTCTAATAAAACTATTTTAATTAAAATTAAATCTAAAAATTACCAAATTAACAGTAGAAATTATGGGAAAATTACTAGAAGTGCTAAATATAATTTAGAACTTAGAAAAAATATAAAATTATACTACTGTTTAACAAAAATTATTAAAACTATTTAATTTACTAATATTAACTAATTATTAATTAAAATATTTTTAATTCTAATAAATACCAAATGAAAAGTGAAAATTCTAAGAAAATTTATAAAAATACTTTAAGATACTGGGAATTTAAGAAAATTATAAAAACAGATAAGTTCTTAATAAAAATTTGAAAAGAAAAATTAAAAAGCTAAATTATATTAAATAGAAGCTATCACTTTTCTTAAAAAGTGATGTTTTTTGGAATTTCTTTTTGGAACTTGTTTACACACTGAAAATGAACAACTTTTGTGAAAACACTTTTTATGAAGCTTAAAAATAAGCAATATGCAAGCTTATGTTGTTGCCAGTGGATATTTATGAGAATTGAAGAAGCACAAGCTATCAATAAGCTACACAGATGATCACAGAGTGTATATCAAGCTATAAACAAATTAGGTGAACAAGAAAGAAGCTAAATCATGCAGAAGAACACACTGAATAAGCCACAAAAAGCAAATAAGCACTTATCCCTAATCACAGACCAAATAGGCTAAATGTGGCAAACTGCAGCCTTGTGTGGGGCCCACAGTGGTGATCATGGGTTGAAAACAAAAGTAGAAATGAAAAGTAGGCTAGGTTAGCTTTACAATGAGCCAATAACCAGAGCTTATGGTCCACTGAAGAGCTTGTGGTGAGCTTGTGAAGTTGGGTGTGAAGAGTCAGTGTATACTGACTTAATGCACAAGGTGGAAATGGGACAAACAAGAATGGACTAGCAGCCCTACTAAATAAGCTGAAAAGCTCAAAATAAGACTTGGGACAGAAAATATGGTTGATAAGCTTTCCAAAAAGCTAAATCTTAAAGGGTGGGGTCCACTAATGAGATCTATGTGAGCTTATGAAAATGGCTCAAATCTGTGACACAGGACACTTTTTGAAAAAGGTACTAAGAAAAAGCCACTCAATAAGCAGTTTATAAGCTAAATAAAAATTAAATAAAAATACCCTAGTGAAGATTAGCAACAAAATATTAACTTCTAAAAAGCACAAGGTCTGATCTCTAATATTGAAGCCTAGAGAAATTGGGTAAGTTTATTCAAAAACTTTTTTCTGTGAGATTTTGACTTTTGATTTTATGAACAAGGTTGACTTTGATGAGTTTCTATCCTAATTTACTGATTAATTATGAAATAATAAGGTGTAATAAGACTTAAATAAGCTATTTTAACAACTTATGAAAAGATTTGAAAGGGTATGCAGTTTAGAATCAAGACAGTGAATCAAAAGAGATGAGATCAAAGGCTTTTTGACTTTTTTCTCAAATGACCATGGATTTTCAAGGTCTTACTGAACTATTACAATCTTTGAAACATGTTTGGACCAAGAATTTTTACTGAAACACTTTGGAGCATAGGAATCACTCCTGAACCAAACACACCTTAACAGTGATGAAAATGAGATTTTGAAAGCAAAAAGCAGATGTGAACCATGAAATTGAGTACTAGGTGCTTATTATGATATATTAAGTTGATTAGAACACAGAAGCAACAATCTAAACCACTAAACACTCAAAATGATCAAAACATGCAAATTTGGCAGTTAAATGTCAATTATCAATACAATTGATTCTAACAAACAAGGACCCAAGATTAAGCTATATTATGACTAAGGTATGCTAAATAGACACAAAAACACATAAATAAGCAGTTTATAAGCACAACTACAGTAACATCATAAAATTAAGTAAATTAACTAAAAATTTGAAAATGAAACTTACAAAAGACCCTTGCTCTAAACCAGGTCAAATATGCTCGAGGAGCTACTCTACAAGCTCCTAGCTTGTAAACAAGCTAAGTAAATGTCCATCTTGCCCCTCCATTGTAGGCAACTTCCATAAGCTCTCCACAGTCCAATGCAAAGGTAACATGTTTTTTTGTTTTTCTTCCTTTTTTTTATATTTTTCTTATGTATCTTATTAATACTAAGTGAGCTTATGAAACAGAGATACTAGATGTAGAACATGATTAAAAGATAAAAGAGAAAATTTAAGTAAAATTGCAAATGCTAGATTGAAACTGAATTCTTGGAATTTTTGATTAAGGAAAGATCAAATTACATTAATGAAACAGATTACAAGACTTTTGAAATGATTTTAACAACTAAGAAGCACAATTACATTAATTCGACATAAAATTCTAACTATGTGACTACTACTATCTTCTCTTGCTTCTTCTTCCTTTTATAGATGGAAATTAGGGTTTGTGACCCCCTCTGAGCATTTCCCACTTGATTCTGGACCCTTGGATGAGAGAATTTTAATCTTGGCCGTTTATCAATTTTGGCGCCAAATTAAAAATTGCAAATTGCACCTGTGTGATTGCAAATTGGGGGTGGTGCATTAAATGCAGTTGTTTTGTTAGGTGGGTAGTGGGGTTGAGTGGCTTGGGCGGTGGGATGTGATGGAGGTGGTGGTCAAGTGGGTGTGACAGGTTGGGGACGAAGAGAGGGAAAGAGAAGGGTCAAACGAAAGTTTGACCGGGGGTTGGGTTTATTATAACAAAACGGGGTGAGTGGGCATGGGGTTATTGGGCTTGCAAAAGAAAAAGGGCCAAAAGGGTTAAAAGGGTTTGGACTTGGACTGGATGGATTGTGTTTGGATTTAGGGAGTAATAACAAAGGATCCGTTTGGTTTGTAAGGTTTTAAAAGCCCAAGGACTAAAAGTGTAACTTGCTGTTTTTCCAGGGACTGAAGTTGACAATTCTCCAAACTTATCAAAAGGGTTATCCTTGCCAAGGTTGAATAGTATAAGGACTTCTTTTGATAATTTCTAATTTTTGAATCTCCAGGGACTAAAATTGCCAAGTCTTCAAAGTACAGGGACCAAACTTGTAAATTCTTCAAAGTTTTCACCAAGGGATCATTTTTGCCAAAGTTTCATAATACAAGGACCATAATTGTTATTTTCTAAAAGATTTTAACCCCAGGGGCTATTTTTGACAACTTTGCAAAGTTCAGGGACTAAACTTGTAAACTTTTGAAACTTTTCGCCAAAGGACTAATTATGACAACTTGTGATTTTCTAAGGACTTTGGTTGACTTTTCTTTCAAAATTTATGCTTAGGGACTAGATTTGACAAGTTGTGAAAGTTGAGGGACTAAAACTGCCAATTGTGCAAACTTTGCTTGTTTTTCATTTGTTTTCAAACATTTTGCACCTAAAACATATAAAACACAACCCTGGGATATATTTACTATTTTGATGCATTATTTGGTGTTTTTGGATGTTTTTGGCAGTTCAGATTAGGCAAAAATGATGAGTATTTACACACTCATCACCTCACCAATTTACTTCGTTAAAAATTAACGACTATATGGAATGTGATAATCATGTGACTTAGTTAATTAAGACTAGGGTACCATATGAACCAAATAACCCAATGTGAGGTACTAAAAGGTACCATTTAAACTTTAGGGTAGTAAGAGATCCAGTTAGTCAAATTTAAGGTAGTAAAAGACATTTTGGCCTAAATTAAAATAAAATGCATATATTTGCATAGGTGCATCTGAAAAGTATGGTTATGGTTATCTCTCATCGTTTACATTTTAATTTAATTTCTCATTCAATTTAATTCATGAATAGTATCACTTTGTCTTGTTTATAAACAAGGTGAAGGAACCCGCCGCGTTGCGGCGGGGTTTTGCTACACTTTTTTATGGAACTTAAATATCAAATTCAAACGCGTTTCGTGTTTGCGACACTTTTTTGTAGAACTTAAATATCACATTCAAACTCGTTTCTTACAAATGCTTTATATACACGATTACACATGACTGTTACTACGCATTCCAAATGATGAAACATTAAACAATTATTTGGCAACATAAATGATGAAACATTTTATGTCCAGCTCTAAAACCATCAAATACAAAAACTCAGTAATCATCTACCTTATAAGCTGATGACACCTGTTCCAGCCCAATTTTGTCACTTAAAACACATCCATTTCAGCCCCCAAATGTACCCGTCGCAGCCCCTATTTCAGCCCCCAATTCCAAACCCGCTAAACCATGCTGGCCCCTACTCCAGGCGCGAGAAATCTGAAAAATTTAAAACGTTTTTCAAATACCCTTGTCCTAAATATGTACAAAAAAAGAGATCTGTTTTATGAAAGCTATAATCAAGACATCGGCCCAAATAGGCACAATACCATTGCTCCGGTGCCTCCTGGAAACGAAATAGAAGATCGGTAAAACAAACTCAAGGAATTAGTGATAATTACCTGTAACATTTGTTCGCAACATTATTCTTCAACTTCCTCGGACAGTTTATCCGTTTACTGACATGTATTGACCTATCATTAAATAACGAATCGTTCGTAAAAATGTTAAAAAAGTTAAAAAAGTTAAAAATGTAAAAATTAGATAGTTAGGTAGGTATGTACAGTTTCGAGAGGATAAGTGATAAGCAGAGCTGCAATCGTATACCTTTTGTTGGTTAATTGCATTTGTATATTCTGAGTAGCAAGAAAACGACAACGCCTCGGCCATCATACAGAGGTAATTTAATACCGAGTCTCGACCTCCTAAGAAAAAAATGCATATACAAAATCCTATGGACAATAATGTGTTGACCTTTTTTCAAAAGGAATGAAAAACCTAAATCCTATGGACAATATGTGTTGACCTTTTTTTCAAAAGGAATGAAAAGGCTAACGTCCTTACCTTCTTGTGTTCTTTGTGTATACTGTTGCTTGAGCAAGTTCACGAAGTCGTTGTCGTAGGCTAGATAGCGAAATTACTGTTCTTTCTTCTTTTCACACGCCCATGTATTCTTTAACTGCAAACCTGCATTATAGAACAAATCATTTTAGTCATTATGCCTTAACAGTAGGTCACGTACTAAACATCACAGAATTACAGAATGCAATATAAAAAGATAATCAATACGAATGGAAGTGTAAAGAGTGACATGTCGGAAGCAAGAACCTGAGCGTACGACCGGCCGTTTGATCGCATGAGATTTCTACGTAGTTTCATCGTCATCTGGTTTTCCCCTGCTTCGTGTGGTCTTCGTCGGTGTTGCCTATTGAGGCCATCGTTACATCTTGTTATAAAAAAAATCGGCTGTAATATAAGTCATTAAAAGAGAAATGATTGCATTTCCAAAGAAAACAAATTCATACATACCACGAAAAACAGAAATATTCAACTTGTCAGTAACAATGGTGAATCAATAAACTTTTAGATATGGACCTAAAAGTGTGAAAATGTATTAAGTAATGTGCATTACCTGTTTTATGTTTGAAGTTTGAAAACCACAGTCAGCTCTGTTCCCCATTTGCAAGTTTTGACCTCGCTTGAGTCAGTTGATATCAGTAGAAAGTGTGAAGAAAAGTTGTGGCCGCACCAAACCTAGTTTAAGGTGAAAAAAAATACCCAGTAGCTCCTGTATACGCAAATAACCGTCACATTAAGACCAAAATAACATTACAAATTAATCACATAAATTAAGCAGGCTTACCGACTTGCACTGACTACTGTGTGAATCTCATCAACGAAGACTACAATTTTTCCGTTCGAAGCAGTGACCTCTTTAAGATTAGCTTTAATATGCTCCTCAAAATCACGTATGTATTTAGCAACAGCACGAACCCATATCCAATGATATAAGGTGCACATAAAAAAATCAAAATTTATCAAGACGAAGCTGTGATTTTGGGAAATGAATGTACAAACAGCATATGAGTAAGAAACTTACATTCTGTTATGCATCAATAAAAAGAGGCATAGTTAAATCTACTTTTTGATATAAAAACTCGTTATGACATTGTTAAAAATGAGATAACGGAACAATATTAATACCTGAACATTCTTTTCTCTAGCTTTGTGTAGACCTTTGGATCTTGCTTTCCTTTTAGGGAGCATTTTTATTAGCCTACAAACAAATTAATGAATTTATGCATTAGTTCACCAAGCAAACAACTTCTTTTGATATCACTGAGCTTCTTTAATATACTACTAAAATAAAACTACGGAAAAGCCTACCTGCTCACAGTCAAATAAGTAATCCCAAACACCCTACATATAGGTACTAATTTATTGTTTCATTGTTTCTAGTGAAAATCAACATGTACCTGATTGAAAGCACCCTTCTTTTGCAACATCAAGAGTTGATTTACTGCCTTTCGTTCCGTATCTGCAACGTGTGAATTGGTGGTACCAAAAGTAGTTCATTCTCAAGAGGTCTCGGTCTTTTGCAAACTCTTTTGACCGCCATAACCCAGGGCGAAAACAATAGCTCAAATGGACTAAAACCGGTAGCCCAACGGGAAAACACTATTCTGAGTAACATACTAGAAAATGGATGAAGGCGGTGAGGATATGGATGCAATCGCAAGAGGCGATTTGATAAAAGATAAGAGAGAAAGACGGTCATAAATTGTTTTTTTTTTTAATCTTGGAATCGAGATCCCCTCCAATATATTTTTATTTTTTATAAGTTAATAGTATAGGATTATTTTATTCTTCTCGGGAAAAGGTCCGCCGAGAAATGTTATATTTCTTAAATGTTAAAGATAAATCTTATTTGAATAATTGCTCATTTGGCTTAGTAGTTATGTTAAAGATAAATCTTATTTGAATAATTGCTCATTTGGCTTAGTAGTTATTGTAGTGCGTTTAGGTAGTGATAAGGCGTTCGAGATTTTCTTTTATCTTATTTTTGTTTATCTTTTTTCGTTTTAACTTATCAGCTTTTGTATAGCAGGAAGCAATTTTTTAGAAGCACATGTTATGTGAAGCATTTAATATTTTTTGTTAAAGCTCGTATTCATAATTTTAGCATAAATACAAGGGAAATTCCCAAAAATAGCTCAAAAGTGAAATTATCGTTCATTTTCTAGCCAAAGAAAAAGATAATTCTTAGAGTATATCAGTGCGACTTACCGACTATGTAACTCAATTATCATTTTGACACGTATCCTATTTTTCTAATAGAGTAAACTGCAAAAAAAATGTCTCTGAATATATCCAAAAATGCAAGTTTAGCCACCGAAAAGATAAATCTACAAATTTTACAACTACTGTGGACGTTTGGCTGCAAATTGTGTCCCTTGGCCGGTCAATGGCATGCAAAATGACTAATATACCCTCATCTTGTTCCCCATTTGAATTTCTTTTGAATTTATTTTTAATTTTAATACAACATCAAGAACAAAAACCCAAAACTTCAAATCAAAACCCAGATCTACCAAAATCACAAACACACAAAACACATCAATCATCCTTATATCTCCTTATCTCTCCATTATTTATTTACTAAGGATGCCTTTTTGTCATCAGTAACATCACAACTCTCATCATCATGGTCCTGCATAAATTGAAGGATATAACAAAACCTAAAACGAAAACTAAGGAAAGAATATTCACGAAATGCAGTTAGGAACTTCAGGTTCAGATTTAGTGAAACTAAACAGTTAATGGCCGATTTATAGACGGAGTGACAATGACAACTACTAAGATCATGAATTCAAAGGCTTGCAAGAATAGGTCTGATAATAACAAACCATATACTTACTTCTTTTAAAGGATTAGTTATAGGGACAACAATACTCCGACTGCTTACATCCTTCTCATCGCCAAATAAGCACTCCAAAGAATCAAATGATCCTGAATTTGATATAAGAACAGCCTGTTCAACAACAATTTGAGTCTCAATCATCTGAAGTTATAAAATGGTAACTGCATTTTACCAAACCCTTACAAACGGTAATATTATACAAAACAAAAATAAAGCTAGAACTACGGAGAAACAATTTAGTTGTTATAATAATGAAGCTCAGGTGGTGTCTACCTTTCTTTTACCGTTACTTTGAGAAAATTCATCGTATTTGTAGCCATTAGCAGGCGGCATTGATCTTTTCTTTGATGTTTGAAGTGTCTGTATAGTTAGAAAGGGTTTATATACACGGAGGTCACTAAAGTTTCACCAAAATTTGCCCTAAGGAAACAAAGTTTCATTTTGTGCTTCTAGGTTACTAATGTAATCGGCTTTATTAATTTGGTCATCATACTTATAAGCTTGCGACAATAGGGTCATTTTGTGGAAGGGTTACCGGTTGTTTACCCTTCACCCATGCCAACTTGTCATCTGATGAGACGAAAAATGTTACGTTTTTAGGGGTCGGTTTGAGTCCTAATTCGTATGTTTTTGGTTTGGATTTCACCCAAAGTCGTTTCTTTTCTCATTTTAGGTACTTTTGAAGGGAAAATCACAAAAGAAGCATTTTCGGGCGTTTTCAGAGTGAAAAAGTGCGGAAAACAACAAAAACCCAAAAGACCTTGAAGA
>LBNU01015315.1:34008-44207 GCA_014162995.1 Artemisia annua
GAATTAAGCTACTATAAGTTTCTTCCAAAATGTCCTTGTCCCGCTAAGCATCGAGAGCACCCTTGGATTAGGAGAGGAAACTACCTTAATGTGAAAATTCCATGTATGATTGGTCACATGTTTAGGGAACATACTTATGTCGACTTAAAGGCCCCAGTAAACATCATGTCTAGGCTTTACTACAATTGGATCATGAGCGATAAAATAAAACCTAGACAAGATCCCTATAACCCAAACCGCTTATGCAATTTCGTAGGAAGGGCAAAAGGGTTACACGTCTTTGTTGGGAATTTCACATATGAATGTGACTTTATGATCTTGGAAGACGTAAGAGGGATTATAGATCCACACTTAGGAGAAATAGTCTTGGGAAAACCCTTCATCGACAATCACAATCACAAGGACACCAAGAATCGCTCCTAAATATTGTCCCCAAATAAATGCAACCAAACATACAAAGAAAGAAAGATTGTCCCCTTTAAAGGTTGAAATCAACTCACTACAAAAGTCACTCAACACTTAACAATGATAGGATCAAATAAAGAGATCGAAGATAATCAGAAAAGGGCTATCCTTATATTTAAAAATTTCATATTTACTCAAACATGCTTTAAAAACATTGTACATTATGCATTTTATATATGAGTGTACTTTGGTATATATAAAATTAATTATAAAAGTAAGGGGAGATATGAAATTCGTGCATTACAAAATACAAAATACAGAGAGAATGAGATATAAAAAAAGAAAGGCGAATTAGATAATGAAACTCTAATGTCAAACTTTTCCTTATATAGCCAGAAATTCCTTTAAGGCCCCTGCACTTATAGAACCTTTAAAGCGTGAAATGCAGATTCAAGACTTTTACACCCTAACACTGCTTTCTGTGTGTTGCTGTGTGTGAGCAAATCCTTTAATTGCCAAACTATGCCTATAGAAACAATGTAATCCTCATAAAAATTACTTTTAGCATCAGAACTCTTCTTCCCACTGGTCCGCTTAGATTTTCCCGAATCTTTTGTAGCATGTTTGGCTGGCTTTTCTCTTCTTTCCTGAGGAACCTCCCTCACTTGTACTTGTTTTTCCTTATTATCCGATAAACCGGTACATCTTGTGACAAGTGCCATGCATTCTTGGCGAAGAGCACCAGCAGCTTCAGGATGAACAGTTGCAACAATGTTGCAAACAGATGCTTGAGCATGACCCGAATTGGCAGAAGAAAATAAGCACACAAGTTTTTTAGTAGTCAACTCATCCTCAAGGGCAGCTTTAACCAGATATTATAATAAGAGAGGGGTCAATTTTTTTGATTAAACAATGGTAACATAAAGACCCGGTAACATTTACATTAGTAACATAAAGACCCGGTAACATTTACATTAGTAACCTAGAAGCACAAAATGAAACTTTGTTTCCTTAGGGCAAATTTTGGTGAAACTTTAGTGACCTCCGTGTACCATAACCCTAGTTAGAAAAGATTAATTTTTCCAAAAGGGAGCACTAATCAAAGAAAAGGTACAGAAATTTATTACACGATGCAACGACAACTAACAAATGGGGAAATGTTAGGCAAGACAGTAAGAAAATAAAATAAATAAATAAATGAATAAATTTGGAGTGAGAGATGATGATTGATGCGTTTTGTGTATTTGTGAATTTGGTGGGTCTAGGTTTTGATTTGTAGTTATGCGTTTTTGTTCTTGATGTTGTATTAAAATTAAATATAAATTCAAATGGCGAAGAAGATGAGGGTATATTATTCATTTTGCTGGCCATTGACCGGTCAAGGGACACAATTTGCAGCCAAACGTACACAGTAGTTGCATAATTTGCAGATTTATCTTTTCGGTGGCTAAACTTGCATTTTTGAATATACTCAAAAACATTTTTTTTTTTCATTTTACATTTTTTTTATTAATAAAATACAAGTGGTTGATGGGTTGTATAAGTTATCCCAAAATTGATTTCCTATAAATGAATTTAAGCTTTTATAAAACTGGGGGTGTTTGGCTAAGCTTATGAGTGATTAGCTTATGTTTAGTAAGCAGATAAACTTAAACCTTTGATTTAGTTACGGTTGTTAAATGACAAAAATGGACATAAGTTCAAAAATATGAATGTTAGATTGAGTACAATTGAGGGTAAAATTGTAATTTATAATGAAACATGTTATATAAGCCCAACCCGTCTCAAAAAAACTACTACAATTTTGTGGTTTATCAAAACGTCATTATATAAGCTTATAAACCCATTTATATAAGCTTAGCCAAATATTTTAGACTTATTTTACACATATACTAGTAAGCTCATAATTATAAGCCAGCTATATAAGCTTAGCCAAACACCTCTGAGGGTTATTTTTGTAAGCCGAGTTAACAAGTAGGGGCTAATTGCTATTCATCCCTATTTTAAGGGGGTTTATGAAAGAGTATCTTGTCCTCTAGTCCGTATTATTTTTGCTAAATTTCCCGGACCTTCAATATGACGTGCCAAGCTAGTACAAATGTATATATGCGTAATATAATCTAGTTTTTGTATTCACAAACTTATTTCTTCTTTACACCAAATGACCAAAAGCCATACCACGCTTTCCGTCCTAATAAAGTAAGGTAAAATTGCTATATTAGTTTATGAAATAGTTTTTGTTTTTTTTTATCGCCATGAAACAGTTTTTTGTTACGCATTGTAAATTTGATACCTTTATTTATTCTAAACATAAATTTGACACCTTTATTTATTTTTCTATTTTTATTATTTTTATTTTAAACATAAATCAATCCTATACATATTACAATCCAATGCATATTATCTGTCTACGTATCTAGACTACACATCTAAGGGTGCGTTTGGCATGCTGTATCATTACAATCCAATAAATCATAATTGGTATGAGTTTGATAGTAGTGGTGGGCTCTTCAAGTATAAAAGATCCATACCTTGCTCTTTTGAGGTATATGGAGTATGTAATATATGTATCATTCATTCTCATATTTGAAAGATTTAAATCTTAAACAAACACATGATTAGAATGAAAATTCATTCCCTCATTCTCATTTCGGCATACCAAACGCACCCTAAGTATACATGTATAATCTTCTTTAGGTAGAAACTTTTGAAAAACTACGAGTGTAATTTTTTAATGATCCTCTTATGTTTAACTCTCTAAAGCTATACACAATGGGAGGGCTCGTCGTCGATCATGCCATTGTGGCTGGTCGGTCGTCGCCGGTCGGGTAGCAAAAAAATGGACGTCTTGGTCGTTTACTCGACTGAGTCTAAACTCAAAAAAGAAAAGAAAGAAAAAAAAACCCCTTTTGTGCATTTGAGTATTTGGGTTTTGGTATGCAAAACTTGTACCTGTGACACCATTCTTTGCTTCATTTTCACCATTCCCCATCCTCGTTCAACCAGCGTTGCTCTTCCTGTGCCACCATAACCTCTATCTCCACCACCGTTTTCTTCAACTCCTCACCTTCACCATAATCAATCCTTGAATAGTCCGCAGTCTCTTTATTTCCATGAACATGACCATGAGTATATCCATCAACATGTGAAGTAGCAGTTAAGTCAACTAACAAAGTTGTCAATACTCCAATCAATTTTGCAAGTAGACGAAGTGATATATATGCAAGATGGTAGCTCTTACACGTATATACTAGATGGTATGCATGCATGTGTGTTTATATAAAACTGTCAACACTCCAAATTATCACAACAAAACATGCATGTGTGTTTATACAAAGCTGTCAACACTCCAATTTATCACAACAAAAAAGATGGTATGCATGCATGTTTGTTTAAAAATGGATGGATGAAAAATAAATAAATAAATAAATAAATAAATAAAAATAACTCGGTCGTCACTGTGGTAACTTGATCGTCTGAAGGTCGTCGGAGAGAGAAAGCTGATGTGGCAGGCAAAATCCAGGTCGCCCTGCGTCACCATTGTGCATAGCCTAATGTTCTCCTCTTATTATGGAATAAGAGCTTAGGGGTCCGAGTCTTGGCTCGTGCTCACTCTAGTTGGTGCCCCACTAGGCCAGGAGAGTTGCCGGAGCTATTCCTTGTGAAGTGGACAATAGCTGGTGCCTTTTTGGCACCAGGGGTCAGGATGTTCCCGCCAATCTACACCTTTTGTGGAACATATTGTGAGAGGTTATAAATTGGTAAGTCCCATATTTTATCTAACAACGATCCCACTATCTATTTTGCTATTATGTTATTAGTCCAACATGACACAACTTAAAAAAATAATAATTAAAAAAGAATTAGAGGATCTCGATTTGTAATTTTTATTTGTCTTTAGGCTGCCCACAATAATGTATTCGATCGATTCGGTCGTTGAGGGTCGAGTCGGTCGTCCTTTGTGTGATGACTCGGTCGCGACCGAGATAACCAAAGAAAACCAAGCCACTCGGTCTAAACCTCGACCGAGTGGTTTCCACTTTCATTTATTGAACTTTGATCCAAAATGTATATAGCCGTTTGTGGTGTTAAAAAAAAGAAAAAAAAGAAAAAAAAAATCCCCTATAAATCCACAACATAAACACACTACAATTCACACAATCTCACAACAATATTTATTCAAAATGTCTAAGAAAATTCAACAACAACAAGCAAAAGGCCGAAAATCCCGTGTACCACAACAAAACATCCCGCAAGTTTCACCGGATTCGATTGTTCGGTTATCCGGTGTCTCACCAAACATCAATTTCCGACCCCGTTCTCTTGATTACGAATCGCAAGTACCTCAACAACAACAACAATTCAACCCATTTGCTATGAATCGTAATGTTAATCGCCCTTTCATTCCACCGTATCAAAACAACCAACAACCACAATAACAACCACAACAAAACCACTCCCGTCGAAGTATGTATGGTTCCCCCGAATCGTGTTATCGTCCAACAATGGACTCATCATCTTCATTTTCTAATTATCGCAATTATTCTCCGGCAAACCACATCAATCTTGATGCTTGTGATTTTATGGAACAATTAGATAACAATCTGGAATTTTATGTTGGAACCGGTTCGGGTTATCCGAGTCACCAAATGTCACCGGGTTACCAAGGTTCGGGTCACGGATCGTATCACGATTCGGTTCCAAATGATGCTCTTGTTGGTGATGATGACGACGACAACACTATTTCTGAAGAGATGTCACCGGTCAAACCAAAGAAGCGTGCTACAAAGGTTAAGAAGAAGGCGGTTGAGAAAGAAGTTCCGACAGACACCTCGAAGGATACGGCGAATTGGTCAAAAGAAGAAGAGAAGGCGTTGTGCATGGCTTGGTGTGATTCGTCCGAGGATAGCGCAGTTGGAAACAACCAAAATTCTAATGGATTTTGGAAGAAAGTGATTACATACTTTAAAAACGAGGTTGGTGCAGGGAGATCGTACAACTCAATTACTAGCAAGTGGAAAAATAGGATTCGTCCTAGAGTTGGTGCATTTTGTGCCATTTACGACAATTGTTATACGAATTTTGAAAGTGGTGAGAATGATCTCACTATTTACCAAAGAGCGTGTGACGAATATGAAATAATGATGCAGCATACGTTTCATTTGGATCATTGTTGGAAGATTTTGAGGGACCATGACAAATGGAAGAAAAATAAGATGCCGGTTTTTTTAAACCAAAATGATGCTCGAAAAAAACCAAGGACTTCTGAAACGGGCTCGGATGTGCCTAATAATGAAGAGCCTCGTAATGAGCGACCGGGAGGGCGTGATGCAGCTAAGAAAAATAAGGCTACTAAGAAGAAATCGTCGGGGTTTAGTTGGGATGGGGTAGCCGCAACATGGCAAACTATTACGTCAAAGGCATTGGGTAAGAAGCATGAGCTTGCAGACGGATGCTACAAATTGAAGGAAAAAGAGTTGGCACAAAGGGATAAGGAGTTGGCGTTGCAGCAAAAGAAAACGGAGCAAGAAGACAGAAGATTGGCAATGGAGGAAGAACGGCTTGAATTTGAGCGACAGAAAAAATATTAAAAAGACCTCTTCTTCTATTTCAAACCAATCGACCAATCTTTGCCCGCATTTCAACGACAAAAAATGCAAGAACTCAAAGACGCGATCAAGGAACAATACAACCTGGAAGATTAGTTTTTATGTTGTTATGTTTTAATAAGTGTTGTAATGTTTTTATTTTAGTTTAATTAATATGTAACGTTTTAATTATGAATGAAATTTTTAGCTTGTGTTAAAAATGTTTTTTTTTATTAAAAAAAAAGAAAAAAAAATTGAACTCGGTCGCCCTTATTGTGGTTGTGAATCGCCTGCAGGTCGCTGAAGAGAGAAAGCTTACGTGACAGAGAAAATAAAAGGGATTGACCCACCTTATCATGGGCAACCTTAGATTGTAGAAACTATATACACCAACAAAATAAAAATTGGGACCACAAGTCCACGTTTTTTAACAAGTCGACAAGAAAACCAAATTATGGTATTTTAATAGATCTTGGAATTATAAAATACTAGCTTCAAGGCCCGCCCGATGGGCGGCTAGCTTTAAGAGTTCTTTAAAAGATAAAAGAAATAGTAAATGGTTGATACAATAACGTTAAACAAATATAAGTTGAGACGAAAAATAAGGCCATGCTCTTAACATAACCGTAAGAAAAGTACGGATACATTATTATGTTGAGAAAAAGATTAAAAAAACAAACTTATAATCTGACTATGAACTTGATAATAACATTACCTGGGTGTGTTTATATATAGATTCACTATGTAAAAGAGTAGGTAACTATACATGTTGTGGTGTTAAATCCATCCAGTGATGGGCAATCATAATACCATATAACTTTAAGTATATATAAACCAATTACTACATCTTCAAAGCACATATGGGAATACTAACTACTCTCACATCTAGGGAAGACTAACTACATCTTCAAAGCACATATTCAATACCAACTTTCTACAACTTGTTCTTGATCGTCTTTTGTAATGAGTTGCTTAAACAGACCATGCAGGGTAATTCAATGGTGCCAATGAGTCTACAAAACAGGACGCAAAACCACCATTTCCAAGTGCTGCATCTCCCTCCTGTCAAATACTACCTCATTAAGCAACTGAAAATATTAAAGGGTTACTAATGGTAAAACTACTGAGCTTCCACCATTTTTTCAGTTAATCCCTTGACTTCTTTTAGAATTGGTTCGTTAACTCTTGTTGTGAGTCTAGAAAAATTGTGCAGTAATGACCCAAGAAGTTTTAATGATCAAACTACCAAAAATTTAAAACTTTAATGGTTTTACTTTTATTAAACCAATACTAATAAACAACATTAGTTACATAAGTAAAGATAATAAGCTCACCTGCCTAGCAACGCCGTCCAAATGATGACCCAATTTCGTTAAAGACTCAGCATAAGCCCCTGATCTCTAAATTACCAATGGCATTTAGCAATGCACGATCCTACTGCAGTCAAAAAATAAGATATAAAGGCATATATAAGATATAAAGCGTAATGATTACACCTTGCATTTTCGAGCATTTATAAGCAACCAATCTATAAAACGGGTATAAAGTGATAAAGAGGGGAACGATTCAGGTTAGAATTTTACACTAAACTTAAAATGGGTTCAACTCAAACAGGGATAGTTTATTTCCAAATTCAGTCTGCCCAGTTGCAAATAACAATCATGCCAAGTTTCCTCTATTCCAAACAAAAGACCTTACTATCTGACTAAACTATCCTGATAAATGTGCAATTCTATGACTTGGTGCCAAAACATATATGCAAGAAAAAATATCTACTCGATTAAGATAGAAGTAAAATTGATTTTGGTATGTTTTTGTTATGTTATCAGCACCAATTGGTGATCAAGTCATCAAACTATCAGTTGGGAAAGTCTATGTTTTTGCCTAAAACTAAATGATGTAACAACAAACCTGTGGTGAGCTTTAAGCAATTCCAATCAATTGTCATTCGCCCCAATCATCTCACTCGATTTGGATAATCTCTTTTTCAGTTTTTCTCCATCTCAACACTTAGGTTTGCCTCACCATCTTGGTCCACAACAATTTTTTGGCCTGTTTCAAGCAGTCTCTTCTAATCTATTTTCTCAATTGGGGTTGGCTCGGTGTCTTTTTCCATCTCAATTAACTTATTTGTTACTCCTGAAATTGACCATTCAAACTTATTAGTTAACAACCTGGTGCATTCATTTTCTACATTTAGCCTGTAAGGTTGCTGAATTATTCTCCTCTAATGCTTTGTGTTCTTTTTTGTTAATAACAAAAATCAAAGGACCAAACTAAATCCATAATTTAAAGAGATAAAACGTTCTAAAATAACAAAAACATACTTAAAACTGATGTTTTCTGGCTGTGAAGAGTCTTTTTTGGTGTGCACATATTTAAAGATCAGTAAATAAATATTAAAGGATTATGACGAACTTACACTTCTGATATACTCTAGCTGATTGATTATGGACTTGGTATTTTGTTAATGCTGCAAGCGGAAGAATTTGTCAGGAAAACAAAATGATAACTCAAGCATTAGAAGCCAAATTTTGAATACACAAAAATGGCACCTGTCATGATTCATGACACAATATGTCAATATTTTGGAATAGAAATATATGTCACTCAGAACTGGCATGTTGACTTAAATATTTTACACTCATACATTTAAACATGTAGCCATATGCAGTATCATCACATCGTGACCAACCGACTCATGGTTATCAGCATACTTTGTGAACTTATCCGCCCATTCATCAAAGAAACAACACTCAAGTTGTTTGCCACGGTTAATTTATACAAACATATAAATAAGATTATTGTAACAAAACAGTGAATGTTAAATGTAATGGCTTTAAAGACTCTTACTCCACATCTTCCAGTATTACATTTCTCCTTATTTTGTCCACTCTGAAATTGATCAAACCATATGACTCCTTTTCTGCTGGTTGTCAATTGTAGTATTGAATTAGCATTTGTTGTTACTTTAAATGCAATCTCCATATTTTCCAAGTTGAAACATCGATAGCTCTTCAAGTACCATGAAAAAACAATTTAGTCCATGATATCATAAGGTTGGTCCATTAAAAATTAGTATATACTCACATATGTTTGTAGTAGCCAGTGTTTGCACTCCAGCTGATTCGGTCCATGACACTTTATATTTAATGAATTTGATGAGCGAATATAGAACTAACTTGTAGCTCTTCCCTTGTTCAATATTCTGAAAAAAGAGAAACAAAAAAATTCACATTAGAGTAGAGAACGTTCAAAAATTACTAATACCTTACATTGACAACACATAGAGTAGCAATATAGTGGGTTTCATACAGAATAAGTTTTACATTAGTCATATCCTCCGCTTTTTCATTGGTTTAAATAAGTAAAGAGATAAAAGTGACATGTGGGATTTTATTTTTTTTACATGAGCAGCGGTGTAGTTATCATCCGCGGTGATCCCTTCAACTTGTCGAAATCTACACCTCTAATAGATAAACTCGAGTACTGCACAACTTCTCAAAGAACGCCTCATTTCGAATGAATATATGTTTACAACTTTACACTATTTTTTTTAATTACATAAAACAAAATATTTACGTCCACAATTTTCCCAAGATCTTAAAAGAACATACGCTTTCGTAAAAGTGTGCCTTGAATCTTATCATACACATGTAGAATTTTGATACTAAATAAACTTAAGAAAAAAGTCATATGCGGAACATCAGCAAAATGATAGTAGCTACATTAATATGTTAAATTGGTTACAAAATGGCACTTCACTCACATATAATAGCCGTAAAAGTTAAAAAATAAAATAGTGGACCATTTTTTAAAATACCGTCATTTTCAATAGCCATTTCAAATCATAGCTTAATGTAGAAATCATATAAGGCTGCAAATGATCGTTAGAACCATTTCTCTTCATTGAGGCATTTCATCAAGCATTTAGTATGCATATAATATCATAACTTACATAAAAATTTTATCCATTTGTGAAGAAGGTGAATTTAAATTCACGACATCACATGTTCAAAAAACATAACACATGATTATATATTAGAATGAACACGAAAAACATAAACTTAGTTAGTATAATCATTAAAAACAACAATGACTCGAAATTAGGGCTAAATCCATAAAATTTATTGAGAATAAATTGAAAATATGAAGATCAATAAAGCAAATATTGTGATGGTACCTTGAGCAGATTGTTTATAAAAA
>LBNU01015315.1:64530-74923 GCA_014162995.1 Artemisia annua
ATATATATATATATATTTTGGTTTTTGAAAACTAGCCGTTGCTAGTTTATGTTGGGGCTGTTTTGAAATTTTATTTATTTATTTATGGTCCTTGTATCACGTTGTAACGCACATTACACAACCAACTTGCGTTATAACGCAAGGCCAACGTCTACAACCTGGAAATGATACTAACGCAATAACGTGCGTTTTAAAATGGCCACATAGGAATAACGTGGTTTGGGCGTTATGACTCCCGAGTAAAGATCAAATGAGAAGTAAACTTAAAATAGGAAGGATGAGAAGCAATTTCAACCAATCATTTATCATGTCACAAAGGGGTATATTTGTCTTATCACAGCTAACTGGCATTTTGAAATTCTACCAGTTCCTACGTTCCTAAAATGATGGAGACTTTTAACATTTTCATTTACATTTAAATCATGACAAATTAATTAAATAATTGCATTTTTCTTTATAACATTTTTTGTTCTCCATTACCGATGCATATTGTGTTAATATTGAACTAAATTGACTGCATCTCTTATTATTATTGTTTTATTTTATTTTATTTTGAAGCATCCTATCGATAAAAAGATGCAAGTTATACAGCTTCTGTTTTTCATTTGCATCTAATGATAAATTTAGTTAATGATGCATAATGCATACATACATTTAATTTCTTCAGTTCCTTTGAATGCTTCTTGATCGAATGTTCTCGTTTCAAATATTAATGTGTATAGATGCACACATATGATGCATCTATTAAATTTAATTTTATGAGCTAATCAGATGCATCAGCGTTTCGTCACACACAAACACTCAAACACAAAATGCATCTAAGCTTAGTCTCGGATGCACCCGTGACTCGTCAAACGTATCAGGCGTATATTTGTTCCCAGATGTATCCGTGATTGTTAAACTTAAAACGCATCGATTATCAATTCATAGATGCATCCATGATTCGTCAAGCATAAAAGGTGTCTAAAATTTGGTTGTAATTTTTTATTAACTTCATAAGTTACATTTTTCTTTACGTACACAGTACATACTAGAAATGTAATTGTTTAATCAAGTTATGTAGATGCATACTTCCATAAGCAAAAAAGATGCAAAGCTTTTACATAATAAAAAAGATGCATGAATGTGATATGGACTATACGAAAAAAGTTGCATAATATAAAATCGTGATCATGTGTGATATCTTAAAACGAAGAGATGCATATTTTATTAGTTAAATCATGATTTATGATATTGCTGCATGCATGATTTGTGGTTATGGTGGAAGGTAATATTAAAAATGTTCTTCGTTGATGCTAATTCTTGGAACAGATTGGAAGACGGTTATGATAGGGTAGGAACATGGAAATAAGTAAAATTTACGGTTTCACCCTTTTACCTTCAATAAAAGTTTATGTTATTTACAAATTTGCCATCCCTCATTTTTAGCCATTGATATTTTGATCTAATGGTGTAAATCTCTTCTTACCCTTCTTATTTTTATTAATCTTCTTACTAGATCCTTACTCTATGACTCCCTACCCTCTTATGTGCTTTTGAGCTGATTGGTTTTCAGTTTATATATCATAAGCTCCATTTTTCTGATTTATTTTGGGACCGATGAACTTATATAAGTCAGAAACAAATAGATATAAGACAGAAATAAATAAGCTCATAAGTTCACAATTAAATAAGGTTAAACAAACACCCCAGAAAGCTTTACATTTGTTTCTGTTTAACGATGAATTTTATTAGATAAAAGTATCTAATTAGCTAGAAGCTAAAGACGAAGCAGAGTACACAATAGTGTAACAAGCAGTTATTGGAATTGCAATCCGATCGGTCTAAGATAGATGAAAATGATTGCTTGTATGGAAATTTAAGTGTGAGAAAACTTTACATTTGTACTATACTACTATAGGCATAATGACTTTATACAAGCTTAAGCACAATGCTTTTGGACCCAAACACCCTGATAAACATGTGAGGTGAGTTCGAGGTTCGAAGCTATATTTTTTAAATGCCTTGCTCAGTCTCTGTATCACTGTGTGCTTATGCCAAAGTCACAAAAATAAAATGAATGATACAAACAGCCAAAAGCCATAAGAAATGATAGTACTTGAAATAATACTTGTTCTAAGAGCTAGAGACAGCAATGAAGTCTTTATTTTCCAGTTTGCAATAAAGATGTATATATTTATTTTAGGAATATATTAGCTACAATTTTTTGTAAAAAATTGGCTACAATTTTGTGTTATAAATGTGGATCTCTGATTCTTTTTGTAGGTCCTGATTCTTTTCTGTAGGTCCCTGATTCATTGCTAGTGTATTTTTTGTGAAAGATTGTAGCCAATTGGCTACAAAAATTGTAGCCAAGTTATCCTCTTTATTTTATTTAACTTCATCATTCCCTCTCTTCATATATCAACTCACCATGCTTCTACACCTTCAAGGCTTCAACCATTACCAAATTTGAGGAAGTAAACTAAAAACTATGATACAAATCTCAGACCGAGTATTATCAAATGAATTGCTAGCAACTATATTTCGGATCTTTGCTTCTTGGATTTATTAAAAGAAGACAACCATACTGAAAACTGAAAGAAAAAAAAAATGGTCACGGAAACCTGCCAAAACTTGTACTTCTCATCAAGCAATTAACAAGTTACATGAAGCATGGATTATTCATTTTTTTGGGGTCAAGCAAGTTGTAAAATTTGGGTCAACTCCAACTTAACCCATCACTGCCCTTTAGAACTTGTGCTTCTAATCCTTCCTATACAAAATGTATTTACAACTAGAGGCTTTTACGAAGCGAAATATACATCTAAAAAAGCAATTTTTACCATAAAGCACCTAAACTAAAACCATCATGATTTAGCACAACACTTGAACTCAGTCTAATAATTGTGACAATGGAGTGGATTCCTTCTCTTTCACTTTTCTGAACTCTTCAACAAGTAGGTTACAAATTGCCGGTCTTAAGTTGGACGCTTCTTGAGGCTGAAACCATTGCCTGCGAAACTGATAAAAAAATATACACCCATTGGCAAGTGAGTTTTACATATTATCATGCTCAAAAGAGTAAATTTAAATCTAAAGGGCCTATGGAGTAGTGGTATGTGAGTTGTCCATTGGCCATGAGGTTATCGGTTCAAGTCTCAGTTGATAAGTGTGTTATTATTTGTCTTATTGGAACGTACACAACAACAACATACCCAATCCCGTCGGGCTTATTGGAAATTGTAAACCAAAAAATAAAAACAATGAGGAAGATATATACCATTGATAGATCTTTTTTCTTGATCCTCTCGGGTGCTTGTTTGATGAAACGTTCCATGTAGAACAGAACAAAGAGCCCACAATCATATTCATTCTTCTGTTGTGGAACCTGATCGAAATAGAAGAACATCAGGATCTCCAAATTACATTAAGCAAAAAACTTTAAAAATGCAGAAGGTTTATGTATGAAGATGTTTACCGTAACTCTTTTGTGCTCCATTTTACTTTCAAGATTTTCCCAGATTTCATCCGAAATGGGGAGATCTAAACGAGTTCCTGATTTTCTTAGGTAGCTCCATTCTTCTTTCAGGAATCTAAAATCAAATTGAATATTTATTCAGTAAGCACAAATTGATTGAAGATCATAAGAACATATGTTCATCCCAAACAGAGAAAAAGAGAAAACTCTACTCTCAACATGTTTGCTAAAACTAGTTTTGGCTCAACTGCCTATTTGCTCTTATCAATCATTTGTGAATTGTATCCAATATTTCAATCCCCCAAATTATAGATATGCCTTTGAGAAACATACTATTTAATAATATGCAATAAATTACACTTCACACTCTGTCCAGTTTCTCATCATATATCAGAGTATCAGACTAGAACACGAAAATTCTAATGGCAATCATTGGATGTTTTACTATCAGAATATCATACCTTTTAATGTTGTCACATATTAATTTGCTGTTGTGCAGTCCAAGTGAATCCAAATGAAGTAAAATTGGCCCTTGTTCATCTTCCTTGGTAGGAAAACAAATTATCACCAAACTCCAATGAGCACTGCAATAATTAGACAAAATAATGAAAATCATGACACTTGACATCTTAAAAGGTCAGGAATCATGGAATTCATATAAGTTGAAAAGCTTACCTTTCATGTACTGGAAGAAGTATGTATGCTTTTTCAAATATACTGACATCTTTCCACCACTTTCTGAACTTACGAAATGAATCTTCCTCGTACTTCAGCTATAACAAGAAAATAAAAGGTATTCACCAAAAGTAAATATGTGTAATATTACACGGTTTAGGGCAACCAAATTAGAAAACAATATACCTTTTCCAGCTTGTTATAAAAGTATGTGCTGAAGAAATGATAATTGCATGTTGTACTCTCAGATGAAGATGTTGGTTGCTGAAGATATCTATATGGGGAAAAAAAATGGGAACTGTTACAGGGAAGAGTTGCAGAGAATGCTACGGGAACATTAAATATGGTATTGTTTTCACTGCTTGAGCATAACTGATAACAGGCCTTTTTTACAGTCTATAAAGTCTGTTCTGGTTTATCTGAAATCAAAACCAACATAGTTCAGTACTGAATGCAATTTGCTTTCCAATGAAAGTGATTATAAAGATCCATGTGTTATTGATCTTGTAAAAGGACAAGTGGCTGCTAACTATTGTCACGTGGAAACTTATTTGAAAAGTCACTAAACATTTAAACATTATCTGTTCTGCTCCAAATATATGGATTTCTACATAACTGATGCATATAACAACAAAAGAAAGAACCATAAGCTTGGAGAGAATTTGATATTACCCAAATCTGTGGAGTAACGATTAGTTTCTTTTATGGGTATGCAAGGACCTTGACAACAGCCAAAACACTGATTATCACTATGTAGTGGTCCAATAAACTTACTATATTTTAAATGTTCACATGCTAAAGAACCCTAAATTAAGTTTAAAATGCAGTCTCTTAAAATGTAAAATGTTATGGTACACCTGGACAACAAAGCACTAACCGGATATAAAAATTCATGATGGTGGATGAAAGATATGCTTCGGGAGCAAGACATCCCATATCTGCGTGATTAACTTCAACTGCATCTGGGTCATCCCTGTAAAGTCACAATTGATAATAGGGCAAAGTAAGAAAATAACAGCAGAAATAAATTAAGTTTATAGTATATGAAGAATTTCAATATGTTGATAAATCATCCAACATTATCAGAGGAAGCCTGTCATACCTTGATGGATAGTAGAGTGTAGCATCTTTCACACTGAAATTTAAATATCAAGAGTCAAATATTTTAGCTATGTTAGTTCATCAAGAATAAGCAAAGAAATTGGGAGAAATCGATAAGACTTAGCTACCATGGATCCAGTTCTTCCAGAAATTGTGCCGTAGTTTGAACTGGAGGATCCTCTTCCACAACATTATAATATCGCCTCTGTTAAAAGAAACGAGAATTTAGAGATTATAAGAAAAATCATCAAAAGTACCTCTGAAATGACCTAATACGTTGCACTACAGCATGCGAGTTACTAGTTATCTATTTAAATCTAGGTATAGTTTGTCATTATTGCATTTAAATTAGTAGTCATCTATTTATATCTAATGATAGTTTGTCATCACTCACATCCATAATTTCTGCTACAAGCTAAATGACCTCATCCAAACTCTAATAATTTATAACAAACATAGTCACAATAAATTTGAACAAATTGAGTCAAACCATAATTAATGAATAAGAATGTAATATACTATTTATAGAATGAATAAATCTGATAACAAGTCCTATAGCTTTGTTTGTTAAACCTATATGTCATTTTATTCTGACCCACTTATATCTTGAGTCCAAGTATACAGGATCAAAAATGCCATCTAACTGTGTGTCTGTGACCACATATCTCAAATCCAAACACTTAAACCAGATGGAGTATTAATAACAGAACAACTAAACTGTAAATGGTAGGTGAAATATAGAAAATGTGAGCAATAAGCAATGAAAGCGGGAAAAGATGATGGCAATAACTTACGGTTCTAGGCCTTAAATTGCTTGACGGTGGACCTTGAGGGGAGTTTGGCCTGCCAAAGTAAAACGACTCCAAATAGTTAAGGAGATGACGAGAACATATCATAACAGCATATGGTTAAGGATAACTTTTCATACACTGAAAACGACGATGTAGGTTTATCATCATTGGAGGTCGTTTGTTTCTCACAATCTACTAAACCAGACTTCGAGGACCGTGAAGGTTCTTCCGAGCTGGAAGATAATGCCATCCTGGACCTTCCCTTAGCTGCAACCTGATTGTTTGGCCTCCCTCTTCTCCCATTACAAGGTTTGATGTAAAAGAGTTCTTCCTCGAAAGCATTGACAGTTCTAGAATCTTTTAAATCTTCTGGCTAATTAACAAAAACCAAAAAAACTAGTGTGTATACTCTCCTTCACCAAGAACCACTCAAAAAAAGCAAAAAAACAAAATAAAATGAGTCAAGTACAGTAAAGAATCATACGTCCTCCAGCTTTTTGTCAAACAATTTGGTAAAACTTGGTGAAGATAAGGATTTCCGATCACCTTGCTTTTGGCCACGTGAAACACCTACATGAATGAAATTGATATAAATGGATGCAGATAGAAACAGATAATGATAAACATTTGTCTGCGTTAAGTGCATGTTACTATCCCAGCATTTACATTGACTGGCCATTTTATACACAGTATGCAGAACACAAAAAGAAAAATATTTTCAACACATTCACCTTGCAACATTGCACTTTTGTATCTTAAGAGAATATTTTCAACATACTTTTAACAGTAATCACAAGCACTATAAATTAACACTTAGAGGGTGTTTCAAAACGCATGTCTTTATCTATCTGAAAGCTACCCTCGGGGAGTGATATGACTGTCCACATCCTACGTCCACCATACACCCTCTGTCGTGTTAGGGTATTGATGTCTTGTTGCAGATGTTTGTTTAAAAACAGCAGACTATCAGAAAACGCTATTTGGAAAAAAACGGAAAAAGTGATAAACTGCATTTCATCTTTTCAAAAACCAGTTTGTAACCTACTTATTTCAAAAACGACATATTTCAAACGCATAATCTGTTCTGAAAATGCAACACTAAACACCTTATATTCTCTACCAACATTCAAAACGCTATTTGGCAAAAACTTTGAAAAAAAAAATAATAATTATCTGCATTTCCTCGTTTTCAGAAACCAGTTTGTGACCTACTTATTTCAAAAACGACAATTTTTCAAACGCATAATCTGTTCTGCAAATTTCAAAACAACGTTCAAAACGAACGTTGATAACCTAGCATATATCCACAAATACACAACAAAATTTCATAAAACCGCTAACAAACTACTCGTACCGTCATCACTATCAGACACCTGTATCATCTCCGCACATTCATTATCAACCTGTTATACCAAACCAATAAATAAAAAAAATCAATCCCAAATTTTCGGAAACACGCGACCATCAACAAATACACAATGTACATTACACATTTACACAAAACCAAAATTGGGGCAAAAAAAACCTTATTCATCAATTGTCGCTGAAGCCGTCTTTCTAGCTCGTCTTCATGTCGTTTTAAACTCACCCTAAGCCTTTCGCCCCCATCGCGCAACTTATGAGCTAAAGTTTTCAAGTTTCGCTTAAACCTAGCAATACTTTCCTTCAGCTCACGGTCACTTTTCACCACCATTTCCAAGTCTTCAGATTGATAAATGTTTTCAGACAACTCTTTTGGTTTTTTATTTGATCGGATAACTTCAAGTTCCGGTGGACGATCGTCGCCACCGTCTTCCCTCGATAAAAGTTGATCCCAGTCAAGGGTTATAGGTGTGGACGCCTTCCGTTTGGGTCCGTTTGGTTCGTCGATTTCCATACGATTGAAATGTATGTGAAATCGACGGTGGTTTTGTGGTGGTGTTGGTGGTTGTGGTGGTGGTTTGGACGCAAGTGTGTGTGTGTGTGTGTGTGTGTGTGTGTGCAGCTGCTGCTTTTTATAGGGGTTTTGTTTGTTTGGGGAAATAGCATTTATTGGAGTATTTATTTGTAAAATTTAATGTAATTCTATTTTGTGAATTAATTTTTATAAAAGTTAATGTAATTGTATTTTGTGAATTAATAACCTTTTTGTAATAAGATTGATTTTTATTCTAAAAGATGGTGTGAAAAGATTGAAAATGTTTTGTGTAATTATTACATATTACATATTACATATTACATATTACATATTACGTTCATGAATTACGAATCGATTGACTGATCCACACTCTGACCGGCAGACGTTTTGGTTTTCGGATGGGTCGGAGGGAAACATGCGTGTGGATCTAATCGGGGTTTCTCATCTCGTGGATTTGAGTAGCCAAGGTTTTAGCTGCTTTGAAAGCCGCCTCGTACAAAGTGGCAAAACACGAGAAAGCATGTATTAAAAATCAACATGTTTTTATTACTTTCGTGTTTGATACTTTTGGTTTCCTTGCACCTAAGACAGTGGAGTTCCTCAATAAAGTCCAACGAATTATGCATAGTAATGATATGACACCTAGATCCAGGTTTGTATTTTTCAAAATAATTAGTTTTGCAATTTATAAAGGGCTAGCGGCGCAGCTTGTTACCCGTTTGCCTTCCACCTCTATGTAAATCCAAAAGTTAATTCAATGAAAAAAAATATAATATATGAATGATTATACATAATATACCAGTTTTTATGATTCATTATGCATATGTTAAACACGGAAAAAGTGATAATCTGTATTTCCTCGGTTTCAGAAACCAGTTTGTGACCTACTTATTTCAAAAACTACATTTGTCAAACGCGTAATCTGTTCTGCAACGTAAAAACGAACATTGATAACCTAGCATATAACCACAAATACACAACAAAATTTCATAAAACCGCTAACAAACTACTCGTACCGTCATCACTATCAGACACCTGTATCATCTCCGCACACTCATTCTCAACCTGTTATACCAAAACAATAATAAAAAAAATCAATCCAAATTTTCGGAAACACGCGACCATCAACGTCTAAACCTAACAAATTCACAATGTACATTACACATTTACACAAAACCAAAATTGGGGCAAAAAAAAACCTTATTCATCAATTGTCGCTGAAGCCGTCTTTCGAGCTCGTCCTCGTGCCGTTTTAAACTCACCCTAAGCCTTTCGCCCCCATCGCGCAACTTATGAGCTAAAGTTTTCAAGTTTCGCTTAAACCTAGCAATACTTTCCTTCAGCTCACGGTCACTTTTCACCACCATTTCCAAGTCTTCAGATTGATAAATGTTTTCAGACGACTCTTTTGGTTTTTTATTTGATCGGATAACTTCAAGTTCCGGTGGACGATCGTCGCCACCGTCTTCCCTCGATAAAAGTTGATCCCAGTCAAGGGTTATAGGTGTGGGCCCCTTCCGTTTGGGTCCGTTTGGTTCGTCGATTTCCATACGATTGAAATGTATGTGAAATCGACGGTGGTTTTGTGGTGGTGTTGGTGGTTGTGGTGGTGGTTTGGACGCAAGTGTGTGTGTGTGTGTGCAGCTGCTGCTTTTTATAGGGGTTTTGTTTGTTTGGGGAAATAGTATTTATTGGAGTATTTATTTGTAAAATTTAATGTAATTCTATTTTGTGAATTACTAATTTTTATAAAAGTTAATGTAATTGTATTTTGTGAATTAATAACCTTTTTGTAATAAGATTGAATTTTATTCTAAAAAGTGGTGTGAAAAGATTGAAAATGTTTTATGTAATTATTACATATTACATATTACATATTACGTTCATGAATTACGAATCGATTGACTGATCCACACTTTGACCGGCAGACGTTTTGGTTTTCGGATGGGTCGGAGGGAAACATGCGTGTGGATCTAATCGGGGTTTCTCATCTCGTGGATTTGAGTAGCCGAGGTTTTAGCTGCTTTGAAAGCCGTCTCGTACAAAGTGGCAAAACACGAGAAAGCGTGTATTAAAAATCAACATGTTTTTATTACTTTCGCGTTTGATACTTTTGGTTTCCTTGCACCTAAGACAGTGGAGTTCCTCAACAAAGTCCAACGAGTTATGCATCGTAATGATATGAAACCTAGATCCAGATTTGTATTTTTCAAATAATTAGTTTTGCAATTTATAAAGGGCTAGCGGCGCAGCTTGTTACCGTTTGCCTTCCACCTCTATGTAAATCCAAAAGTTAATTCAATGAAAAAAAAATATAATATATGAATGATTATTCATAATATACAGTTTTTATGATTCATTATGCATATTTATATTTTATATAAAATATTCATGAATAAATATTATGCATAATGAGTTTGCCATCAGTCAATGCTGCATAATGAGACTGAATTATAAGAGTTTTTTTTT
>LBNU01015315.1:75316-93082 GCA_014162995.1 Artemisia annua
ACCCAACCTAGCAAGTTGACCCGGTTTAAAGCGACCCATTTTTCGACCGAAACGGTTCAACCGGTTGAACCACCCGGGTTGAACCGGGTTTCAAAACATTATCCATTACTTAAAAGTACAATGATTTATTAACATCGTACAACCAATTAAAAACATATCTACCAAATTAAATACAACCAATTAAAACATAACCCGGGTTGACCCGGGACGCTTCAAACCCGTTTTTCGACCGGAACGGTTCAACCAGTTGAACCACCCGGGTCGAACCGGGTTTCAAAACATTATTTTAATTCCCAAATCTTCAATCTTTTATTATTTTTTGTTTATAAGCTATAAACTTTTTTTTTATCAATAAACTATATGTCGCTATAAAATCCCGTTGCTATGCACGGGTACTCGTCTAGTTATTGTAATATGTTTGCGTAATGATGTGTTGATTGATTATATTTTTAACTTTCTTATCTTTTGTTTTAACTGGATTAAATTTTGTTGTTGATGTGTTGATTAGGTCATGGCATCTTTTATTTAGGGCCCGTTTGGTTTGTAGATAAGTTTAGGATTAAGATTTAAATTTGGTTTAGTATTTGGATTTGGATTTGAGTTAGAAGAAAGAAAATAATATAAAAAGTGAATTAAAAATAAATGTGTTTTTATTTGATATGTTTTATAATATATTAATATAATATGGAGAAAAAATAAAAGAAATGCACGCTACACTTGATCGGCCTACAATATTTTATAAAACCCACCCGCCCCATGGGATTTGTGAAACCTTTTTTATATTTGGTAGTCGTGCCCATTTTCTAAAGTCAAGCAACAAACGAAACAAAATTTTCTATTCTCAATCCTTAATCCTAACCAAAACACCTCAAACCAAACGGGCCCGTAAGCTATTTGATAAGTATTCTTGAAGCTACTTTCGAGTTTTTTCGTATTTGTAAGATGATTGATATGGCTTAAAACACAAGAGTATACACATGTCTAAAAGAAAGATTATTATAAATGGCACATTTAAGATATGAGGATAAATAAAAAAAAATATCGAAGTGATTTTTTTTTTTTTTTTTTTTTAACTACAACTAACAATCTCACAATATACAAACAACAACCACAACCTATCCACATGTCTTAAGCTGTACTTGAACTTGCAACTATTTTGGTTTGGAAGCTATCACACAACTAAATATATCATCGGAACACAAGTCCTTTGGTCATCAAAGTGATGTGCTAATTATTATAAGAATAAGGCATAAAGAATTACGCGTATAGGTTAAACATTTTTTTTTTTTATTGTTGCTCTTTATTCAAATTGCGAGTAACCGATTGTATTACAAATACTAATATTTGTAAAGAAAATAAGTGCTACTATACTTGTCACACAAAAGATTTCGATAAAAGTAACTGAATTTATGTGAGGTTTGTTTCATGCTAAAATCAAATGCTTATATGATGGCCCACCAAAAGCATATATTAAATTACTTTTCAATACGTGTTTGCACTCAGTAGTTATTCTTTCAAACTTTAGCCTAATTTAGCATTTTCTTGGACAATAGTGTTTTTGTTATTGATGCTAGTGAGGTTACGTTTTCTTTCAATAAAACTTTGTTTTTCTACGTAAAATATTGTATATTTGATGTGAAGGCAAAATGGTTTATGTGTTATGTTAGTACTAATCATTTATCTACAATATTCATATTCATAAGATATACATCAAAATAGAATACTGGTGTGATCCTATTACAATTATGTGACTCGGTTGGTACCAATCTACTTGGTTGATACTCGCAGAAATTAAGAAATTCGTTTTTGATTAGGTTTCTAGTATGCTAAGACGATGCGGGCACGCAATAGACGAATTTATACAATTGTGTTAATCACATTAGCCGATAGACTTAGGATCAAATAAGAAGAACACTTAAAATGAGAAGGATGAGAAATAACTATAACCACATATTAGAGATGCATCGACTTGAATTAGATGCATCCCTAATCTTTTAGATGCACCCTAATATATTTTCTAGCTAAAATTAGATGCATATACATATATTAGATGCATTTTAGCAAGTTAGGAAAATCTTATGTATTTTTCGTCCTCTGCGGCTCAAATTTGTTGCAATTACTACTTTGCATCGTTTTCACTTCAAAATTACTTTTGAAACTAATTGGGATGCATCTAAATGAATAGAGATGCATCTAATTCAAGTCGACGCATCTCAAATATATGGTTATAGTTATTTCTCATCCTTCTCATTATAAGTTTTCTTGTCACTGGATCCTTAGCCGATATACCCTAAAAACAAAAACAAAAATTGCTTTAAAGGTGTCATCCAATGCAATTATCGTGGTTAATTAGTTACTCGTATTAATTTGACCTAAAGTATTAGGTAGCAAATGTTAATGGTTGCTTTCAGTTCACGTCAAAATACGAGATAAAAGAGATATAGCCACCCACCGTACTGGCGAGTTTATATCGATCGCTTAAAAGACCCCTCACATACTAATAGATACTTCGTACTACGAACAAGCAAAACGTAAGACTTTAGTATTGACGGGATTGTTGTAGACTAGCTTGTAGCCTAGTAGCAACTTGCCAACATTACTCTGAGATTATGCCAAGATCACGAAGTTAATTCATTGGTGAATTTTGCTTCTTGTCTATCAGTCATAAATTTATACTAGCTAGTTGATAGCGTATGAAGAAGATAGAGTGCGGCTCGTTTTCGAAGAGGTTGTAGAATCGCCGTTGTTTTCATCATCAGTGGAGAGTATAATAGTATATGTTTCTCATAATCTATTAAAGGAGTCTTTGGTGAAGGTTACGTTCTTGTGCAGCAATCATAGAACTTTTCTGTTGATTAACATACAAATGATACAAGTGAATTTACTCTATTTTGCTAAGAACCAAAGAAATAAAAAAAGCTAAAATTAAACAAGTGATCGGGGTGTACAAGAGAATCATACAAATTTCGTAGACTTTCGCTAAAGATTATAGGAAAAGATTCAGCGGGATCAGTTGGCAGTTGTTTAGGCTTTGCAAAAAAGAAAAAAATAGTTGCTAGGAGCTCGAATTATAAGGATTGAAGTATTGCACAACATCTTACTGTTAATTAAGTTTCAAAATAACATTGATATAACCTAGCAATAATCTTACCGTGATGATCATCATCACCCTGCTCCAAAAGTTGTATTATCTCTTCAAATTCATTGTAACCCTGTTTGGAAATATAACAACTTGTTCGCATAAAAGTTTGTCATCATAACACCCATGTCATGTGTTGACAACCATGCTAAACTAGAACTATATACATGATTAATAGTGCTACGATTTATCCCATAGACATGCTCATATCTGATCTGAAACTTAAAAGATAATCTAGGTCAACATACTGTTAGGACTACGAGTGTGTACGTGCTCATAAACCTAATCACTAAGTCCTACACCCGGGACAAGTTGTGAGACATCGACTTGCAATTCGAAGAAAAAAAACATAATCAATGGCCAAACCCCATGAAACAAAATCATGACAGTAAATCTCCGTGATTGATATTTCTAAAAAAAAAAAAAAGGTATATGTACCTTGTTTATGCTAATCATATACGATATGATACGCTTGAAAGAAGAAAACTTTTCTATGTACGAGTTAATCCTCATGCCTCCGAATATTTTCTTTAAGCTTCATTGATTATCATGCAATGATATGATCAACTCATTTTATACCTAACCAAACCATGGCGGAGATATCATGGGGACAGTGTGGACGCATCTCACGTAAAGTTTTGTTGTGTAAGTATTTCTAAATATCAAAGTTTGCCTTCTTGATAACAGTTTTTGGCTCTGCTCATGGTTCAAGTTTATGATGCAATAACAATTTGATACAGCTAATTACACTTCTGAACATCTGAAAATCACTTAGACAACAACAAAATAAAAAATAAAAATGATATGCATGTCAAATCACTTATGAATTTAATAACGGGTCCAAATGATATGCATGTCAAATCAGGTTTAGTCAACTAGGTTGACCCGTCAATGTTATTATAACGTCAAGGAATCAACTGTATTACCTAGACATAAAACGATAACTTCCACTTATCATCCAATGCAAATACCGTTCATATTAGTTACAAAATACGTAGCTATATTAGGTACTGTAAGTTCACATCAATATTGAATACTAAAAGGCTTATACCACCAACACTAACTAATATCAGTAAATCATATCAGCAAGCCTTATTTACCATTAGACTATACAGTACAAAATATGCTCCAAAGACATGATTCATGCACCTATTTTCTTGGATACAAGAACCCGCACACATAAGATTTTCTCAGATGTGGGATATGACTGTCCACATCCTACCTCCACGATGCACCCTCCATCGGGATTGGGTATTGATGTCTTGTTGTAGTTGTTTGTTTAAAAACAGCAGACAATCAGAAAACAAAATTTGGCAACAAAAAAAAATAAAATAAAATAATAAATAAATAAATAAATAAAGTGATAATCTGCTTTTCCCCCTTTTCAGAAACCAGTTTGTGACCTGCTTATTTCAAAAACGACATATTTCAAACGCATAATCTGTTCTGCTAATGCAACACTAAACACCTTCTATTCTCTACCATAAAACGACGTTCAAAACGAATGTTGATAACGTAGCATATAACCATAAATGCACAACAAACAATCCTAAACCCGTTAAAAAAAACTACTCGTACCATCATCACTATCAGACACTTGTATCATCTACGCACATTCATTATCAACCTGTTATACCAAAACAATAAAATCAAATGTATGATGGCCCCAACAAACCTGCATGTTAAATTATCTTTCGATACGTGTTTCCATTTAGAGGGCTAGGTATGGTGGCATCAAACCCATGCTAGTCCAACGTGTCACCAAAACTGGCGCCACCAGTTAAACACCCTATTTTTTTCTGTTATTGAGGTTAGGTTAAGTTTGCTTCCAATAAAATTTTTTGTTTTTTACGTAACATATATTGTTTTATTACTATTTAATGTGAATGTGAATGTGAATGGGTTATTACATGTATAATAATCATTTTACATACAATATAATACATCAACTAGAGTATTTTGGTATTGCAATATAATTTTGTTTTGTGCTTTTTTAATATGTAAGACTAGGTGTAATGATGAGCAACACGATCAAGTTAGTGTAATAAGTCGGTCGCAATCATCACCAAAAACATACATTCTTAGAGATGAGATCAATGTAGAACTTATATTTGTCATAGAACCAATGGCAGAATAATATAACTGACAATAGCATGAAAAAACAATGGCAATAACTTACAGTTCTAGGCCCTAAATTAATTGAAGGTGGACCTTGAGGGGAGTTTGGCCTGCCAAAGTAACACGACTTCATATATTAGTTCAAGACCATTTTAAGGAGATGACGAGAACATATCATAACAACATATAGTTAAGGATAACTTTACTTACACTGAAAATGAGCTTGTAGATTTATCACTATGTACTAAACAAGACTTTGAGGATCTTGGAGGTTCTTGTGAGCAGGAAGATACTGCCATCCTGGATTTTCACTTACCCGCAACCTGATTGTTTGGCTTCCCTCTTCTCCCATTACAAGATTTGTCCAACTTTTTGGTAAACAATTTGGCAAAACTTAGTGAAGATAAAGATTTCTGATCACCTTGCTTTTTGCCACGTGAAACACCTACATGACAGAAATTCATATAACTGCATGCAAATAGAAACATATAATGCCTAAATATATGTGTGTTTTAATTGCCTGGTGCTATCCCACATTTACAATGGCTGACCATTTTACAGAACAGTATGCAGAACACCAAAACAGATACATACTTTTAACAGTAATCACGAGCACTATAATTTAACACTTAAAGGGTGTTGGCATTTGCATTTTGGTGAAGATTATATCGTTATTTAGTTTTCAAAACCATGTGTTTATTCTTATTTCTGTTCATAATGTCCTTACCCTTATTCTACACACTCAGTCGGGATTGGGATATGACTGTCCACATCCTACCTCCACCATACGCCCTCCGTCGGGATTGGGTACTGATGTCTTGTTGCAGTTGTTTGCTTAAAAACAGCAGACTATGAGAAAACGCTATTTGACAAAAAAATGGAAAAAGCGATAATCTGCATCTCCTCCTTTTCAGAAACCAGTTTGTGACCTGCTTATTTCAAAAACGACATATTTCAAACGCATAATCTCTTCTACAAATGCAATACTAAACACCTTCTAATCTCTACAATAAAACAACATTCAAAACCAATGTTCATAACCTAGCATATAACCACAAATACACAACAAACTTTCATAAAACCGCTAAGAAACTAATCATACCATCATCACTATCAGAAACTTGTATCGTCTCCTCGCGTTCATTATCAGCCTGTTATCACAAAACAAAACACCAAATCAATCCCAAATTTTCGGAAACACAGAGCCATCAACTAATCAATCAACGTATATCCAAAATCACAATGTACATTACACAACACCAAAGTTGGGAAAAATCAAAACCTTATTCAGCAATTGTCGCTTAAGCCATCTTTCGCGCTCGTCTTCGTGTTGTTTCAAGCTTTGCTTAATCCTAGCAATAGTTTCATTCAACTCACGGTCACTTTTCGTCACCATTTCCAAATCTTCAGTTTGATAGCTGTTTTCCGATGACTCTTTTGGTTTCTTAAATGATGTGATGACAAATTCCTGTGGACGATCTTCCTCGTCTTCCTGCTAATTAACAAAAACCAAACAAAAAAACTAGTGTGTATACTCTCCTTCAATAAAAAAAAAANAAAAAAAACTTGAACCCAATCTAATAATTGTGACGATGGGGTGGATTGCTTCTCTTTCACTTTTCTGAACTCTTCAACAAGTAGTTTACAAATTGCCGATCTTAAGTTGGACGCTTCTCGAGGCCGAAACCATTGCCTGCCAAACTGATAAATCAAAATAACCCATTGGCAAGTGAGTTTTACATATTATCATGCTCAAAAGATAGAGTAAATTCAAATCTAAAGGGCCTATGGTGTAGTGGTATGTGAGTTGTCCATTGACCATGAGGTTATGGGTTCAAGTCTCAGTTGAGAAGTGTGTTACTATTTGTCTTATTGGAACGTACAAGACAATAACATACCCAAATCCCGCCGGGCTTATTGCAAAGTATAAACTAATAATAAAAATACAATGAGGAAGATATATACCATTGATAGATCTTTTTTCTTGATCCTCTCAGGTGCTTGTTTGATGAAACGTTCCATGTAGAACAGAACAAAGAGCCCACAATCATATTCATTCCTCTGTTGTGGAACCTGATTGAAATAGAAGAACATCAGGATCTCCAAATTACATTAAGCAAAAAAAAATGCAGAAGGTGAAGATGTTTACCGTAACTCTTTTGTGCTCCATTTTACTTTCAAGATTTTCCCAGATTTCATCCGAAATGGGGAGAACTAAAGGAGTTCCTGATTTTCTTAGGTAGCTCCATTCTTCTTTCAGGAATCTAAAATCAAGTTGAATATTTATTCAGTAAGCACAAATTGACTGAAAATCATAAGAACATATGTTCATCCCAAACAGAGAAAAAGAGAAAACTCTACTCTCAACATGTATGCTAAAACTAGTTTTGGCTCAACAACAGATGTCCGAGGTTTAAATTGCTGTCAGCACATCTGGCTATTTGCTCTTATCAATCATTTGTGAATTGTATCCAATATTCCAATCCCCCAAATTATAGATATGCCTTTGAGAAACATACTATTTAATAATATGCAATAAATTACACTTCACACTCTGTCCAGTTTCCCATCATATATCAGAGTATCAAACTAGAACACAAAAATTCTAATGGCAATCATTGGATGTTTTATTATCAGAGAATATCGTACCTTTTAATGTTGTCACATATTAATTTGCTGTTTTGCAGTCCATGAATCCATATGAAGTAAAATTGGCCCTTGTTCATCTTCCTTGGTAGGAAAACAAATTATCACCAAACTCCAATGAGCACTGCAATAATTAGACAAAATAATGAAAATTATGACACTTTACATCTTAAAAAGGTCAGGAATCATGAAATTCATATAAGTTGAAAAGCTTACCTTTCATGTATCGGAAGAAGTATGTATGCTTTTTCAAATATACTGACATCTTTCCACCACTTTCTGAACTTACGAAATGAATCTTCCTCGTACTTCAGCTATAACAAGAAAATAAAAGGTATTCACCAAAAGTAAATATGTGTAATATTACACGGTTTAGGGCAACCAAATTAGAAAACAATATACCTTTTCCAGCAGCTTGTTATAAAAGTATGTGCTGAAGAAATGATAATTGCATTTTGTACTCTCAGATGAAGACTTTGGCTGCTGAAGATATCTATATGGGAAAAAAATGGGAACTGTTAAATGGAAGAGTTGCAGAGAATGCTACGGGAACATTAAATATGGTATTGTTTTCACTGCTTGAGCATACTGATAACAGGCCCTTTTTACAGTCTATAAAGTCTGTTCTGGTTTATCTGAAATCAAAATCAACATAGTTCAGTACTGAATGCAATTTGCTTTCTAATGAAAGTGATTATAAAGATCCATGTGTCATTCATCTTGTAAAAGGACAAGTGGCTGTTAACTATTGTCACGTGGAAACTTATTTGAAAAGTCACTAAACATTTAAACATTATCTGTTCTGCTCCAAATATATGGATTTCTACATAACTGATGCATATAACAACAAAAGAAAGAACCATAAGCTTGGAGAGAATTTGATATTACCCAAATCTGTGGAGTAACGATTAGTTTCTTTTATGGGTATGCAAGGACCTTGACAACAGCCAAAACACTGATTATCACTATGTAGTGGTCCAATAAACTTACTATATTTTAAATGTTCACATGCTAAAGAACCCTAAATTAAGTTTAAAATGCAGTCTCTTAAAATGTAAAATGTTATGGTACACCTGGACAACAAAGCACTAACCGGATATAAAAATTCATGATGGTGGATGAAAGATATGCTTCGGGAGCAAGACATCCCATATCTGCGTGATTAACTTCAACTGCATCTGGGTCATCCCTGTAAAGTCACAATTGATAATAGGGCAAAGTAAGAAAATAACAGCAGAAATAAATTAAGTTTATAGTATATGAAGAATTTCAATATGTTGATAAATCATCCAACATTATCAGAGGAAGCCTGTCATACCTTGATGGATAGTAGAGTGTAGCATCTTTCACACTGAAATTTAAATATCGAGAGTCAAATATTTTAGTTATGTTAGGTCATCAAGAATAAGCAAAGAAATTGGGAGAAATCGATAAGACTTAGTTACCATGGATCCAGTTCTTCCAGAAATTGTGCCGTAGTTTGAACTGGAGGATCCTCTTCCACAACATTATAATATCGCCTCTGTTAAAAGAAACGAGAATATTAGAGATTATAAGAAAAATCATCAAAAGTACCTCTGAAATGACCTAATACGTTGCACTACAGCATGCGAGTTACTAGTTATCTATTTAAATCTAGGTATAGTTTGTCATTATTGCATTTAAATTAGTAGTCATCTATTTATATCTAATGATAGTTTGTCATCACTCACATCCATAATTTCTGCTACCACAAGCTAAATGACCTCATCTAAACTCTAATAATTTATAACAAACATAGTCACAATAAATTTGAACAAATTGAGTCAAACCATAATTAATGAATAAGAATGTACAGTAATATACTATTTATAGAATGAATAAATCTGATAACAAGTCCTATAGCTTTGTTTGTTAAACCTATATGTCATTTATTCTGACCCACTTATATATCTTGAGTCCAAGTATACAGGAACAAAAATGCCATCTAACTAATCAATCAACAAATGCACGCTAAACCTAACAAATGTACATTACGCAACACCAAAACTGGGGCAAAGAAAAAAAACCTTTTGCAGCAATTGGCGTCTTTCGAGCTCGTCTTCATGTCGTTTTAAATTCGCCCTAAGCCTTTCGCCTCCATCGCTCAAAAACTTACCATATAACTTCAAGTTATTTTTATTCCTAGCAATAGTTTCATTCAGCTCTTGGTCATTTTTCGTCACCATTTCCGGTGGACGATTGTCTTCCCACGAAAAAATTTCATCCCAGTCAAGGTTTATAGGTGTGGGCCCCTTTCGTTTGCAACCGTTGACTTCCATACTGTGGTTGTTGTGGACGCAAGTGTAATTGTATATTGTCAACTTTTATTATTGTAATATGATTGTGTTGACTCATTACATTTTTACTTTTTTATTCTTTGTTTGACGAGATTAAGTTTTGTTGTTAACGTTTTCGGGTATCGGTTAAAAAAATAATAATAATAATAATAATAATAATAATAATAATAATAATAATTTATTGAGTGATGACGTATAGTCCGCACTCGGGCCACGAGCCCCGGCTAATGGACGATACTAACACCAAGCCCACCACTCGTGGGCTATCATGATAAAGGTTTGGGCTCACAAAGGCCCAAAGTCTAATTTATTATATTCGGTCTCGATATGGGATCTTTTATTATAAAGATCAATGGACCAAATAAGTCGGGACACGCCGAAGAGTAAGGAACATGAAACCAACAAGGATTTCGTGTATATATAAAGGGCATCACGGCTCTCATTAAGGTATCATCTAATAACCCTAACTCTTCACTAAAACCCTAAAACCGATTACTTACTCTCACGCCGGAGGATAATCGTGGGAGACAATCCCACGATAAGCCTAACGGTGCTTTTTTGTTCTCTTAGTGCGCAGGTCTCAAGCATTAAGATCCAATTGATACGGGAACCGGAGTCTAAACAAGGAAAGCCCAACTTTTGTATCAACAAGTGGCGCCATCCGTGGGACCCTACACTAAGAATTCTACTAAAAACTAGAATGACAAAGCACGGAAACTTAAACCAGCGGACTCCGCAGGCGAAGAAAACGTATAGCGACCTACAGGGGAAGAAGCAGCAAAGTGACTCAGCCCCTAAGCAGACCCCTGGAACAACCAATGCTCTCACAGGGACCACTCAGGCCACCACGGCAACCACTAGCGCAGGAGATCTACAGCGCACCCTTTTCACCACCCCCACCAAACGGTGCCAGAAACAGACCTCACTGAGCCGCCACGTGCGCCTGCTCGAAACGAGGATTTTGGAAACAGACATCCTCGCGCTAGAAGGAGTCGCGCCTGAACTAGCGCCAAGCGATTTCGTGTCTCAAAACTATGAAACCTTGGCTGCCCTTATACAAGAGGAAGCGAAGAAGAGGTCAAGTCGGAGCCTGCAAGCCTGGCTCAACTTTGACCCTGAATATGAAGCATCTCCACCGCATCACCGAAAGGAGAGGCGCGAGAGAAACACCCGCCGACCACCAGTGTTTACTAGGATTGGAAGGAAAGTGGTGGATGATGAATCAGTTGATTTACAGTACCTGTCAGAGAGCGAAGATGATGGAGGGCGTACCAATGTCCACACCAGGCTTGGTAGTCGCAGGGTTCATGACAGACTTGGACGACGGCACTCCCCAAGCGAAAGCCCTTCAAGCTCAGATTCGGATGACAGTCGACACAAACGCCGCAGAAAAGTGAGCTTGTCCTCAAGTGACTCCTCGGACAACGAGGACGAAGAAACAGGACACTGAAAGTCCAGGAAAAGATACCACGGCCAGGAGGACGAAGATATGTCTCGTCCCTGGCGCCGCCAAAAGGTTGATGCATTTACTAGGCGCATCAGTGATTTTTCAGAAGATAAGAGAAGGCGCATGCCCGCTAATGTTAAAACTTATGATGGGACAGGTGATCCGGATGACCACCTAAAAATTTTCGAATCAGCCGCTACCATTGAAAATTGGCCACAACCTGTGTGGTGCCATATGTTTAATTCTACATTAGTAGGGAATGCGCGGAACTGGTTTAGTAAGCTGCCACGTAGGAGCATCGATGGGTTTGAAGAGTTGCGGAAGGCGTTTCGCTTAAACTTTACTCAGAGGAAGAAGTGCGCCAAGAACCCTGTCGAGCTTGCTAGGGTAAAACAGCGCCAAGGAGAATCTACAAGCGCTTATGTGGAGCGTTATAAGGACGAATGCATACACGTCAAAGCGTGTCCAGAAATACTAAAGATCTCAGGGTTTATGAACGGAATCAATAACCCAGAACTTATCAAATAGTTAAATGATAGGGTTCCCCAAACCTTTGATGAACTTATGAAGCGCACAAGGTCCTTTATCCAAGGAGAAGCCGTAGCTGCGGATAGCAAGAAAGGCTACTCGAACTATAGGTCACAAGAACAGCCCAGGAGACAATCCAACGACCAGAGTAGCAACCGTAATAAAAGCTACCGCAGTCAAGGGGGCGGACGAGAGAATGACAAGTATACCCCACTAACAAAGACTCCAAGGGAGATATTTCTGACAGAAGGCGTGAACTTCCCGAAACCCCCACCAATGCACACTCTAGAAGATCGGCGCGTAGGGAACGGGTACTGCGAGTACCATGGACAAAAGGGCCACACCATCAATGAGTGTGTCCAATTGCGCCAACTAATTGATAAACTAGTAAAAGAAGGCAAATTGGACCATCTAGTTAAGAACATCAAGGAGGGGAAAGACAAACAAAAGACTGGAAAAAGAAGCACCTAAGGACAACGCTGACACCATCTACATGATACAATCATGGGAGCGAAAGACTAGGAAAAAAGCAGCCAAAAGTTTTCTTATGGAAGCGAGATCTCTTTCCCCACCTTGACCGCGGACAACGCAGTGGTGGAACCACTCACCATCGAAATAAATGCGGGGGGTCACGATATCCACCGCATGTATGTGGATGGAGGGGCATCCACAGATATAATGTATGAACACTGCTTTAAAAGATTGCGACCTGAGATACAAAGTCAATTAAGCCCGGCCACGACGCCGTTGACTGGCTTTACAGGAGAAAAGATATGTCCTATGGGGCAAATACGACTACTGGTCGTTGTTGGTAATAAGGAACACTCCACGGCAGTTTGGATGAATTTTATGGTGATCAAATCTCCTTCGCCATACAATGGCATCATTGGAAGACCAGGAATATCAGCCATACGCGCGGTACCATCCACAGCACATGGGATGCTCAAATTCCCAGTAGAAGGCGGCATTGTCACCCTCTACAATAGCACCGTACCACTTGGAGAGTGTAACGCGATTACATGTGAAACAACACACACTCCAGAACAGCGCGCACCCAAAGTACCAAACTTGAAGGTCGCAATCCATCCGGATTACCCAGAGCAAGAAGTATCGATAGGGAGATCGCTGTCTGATAAAGGCAGAGCGGCCGTGTGCGCGCTCTTGCAAAAGAATCTGGATATCTTCGCATGGGAACCAAAACACGTGACTGGTGTGCCATGCTCGATTACAGAACACACAGTCAAACGGGGGCGTGAATGCGAGATGCCAGTTCCGCACTATTCATGGCGTTTGGCAAGTTGAAAATCCGATAAGGATACCCCCTAGTACGGCAGAAAAAGCGAGGCCAAGATCCAGATCGCGCAAAAGCCATTCTAGAGGAGGTACACAAGCTTGTGGACGCAGGTATCATGCGAGAAGTCTATTACCATGACTGGCTCTCTAATCCAGTGATGGTCAAAAAGAGTGATGGTAGTTGGCGAATGTGCGTGGATTTCACTGATCTCAACAAAGCATGTCCACAAGACTGCTACCCACTACCAGAGATAGATTGGAAGGTAGAGTCTTTGTGCGGATACCCCCTTAAATGTTTCTTAGACGCATACAATGGGTACTACCAAATCCAAATGGCTAAAGAAGATGAGGAAAAAACAGCCTTCCACACAAGCCAAGGCGTCTATTGTTAAACAAATATGTCATTTGGCTTAAAGAATGCGGGCGCCACCTACCAGCGATTGGTAGATAATGCATTTGAAAAGCAAGTAGGCCACAATCTAGAGGTCTATGTTGACGACCTTGTCATAAAAAGCCATATCGAAGATGAATTGGTACGCGACATTGAAGAAACATTTAGAACACTAGGAAAGATCAACATGAAGTTAAATCCTAAAANGGCGTCTATTGTTAAACAAATATGTCATTTGGCTTAAAGAATGCGGGCGCCACCTACCAGCGATTGGTAGATAATGCATTTGAAAAGCAAGTAGGCCACAATCTAGAGGTCTATGTTGACGACCTTGTCATAAAAAGCCATATCGAAGATGAATTGGTACGCGACATTGAAGAAACATTTAGAACACTAGGAAAGATCAACATGAAGTTAAATCCTAAAAAATGCACTTTTGGCGCTACAGAAGGCATGTTCCTTGGGTACTTGATAGAACCTGATGGCATCAAGCCATGTCCAGAAAAAACACAGGCTGTAATCCAACTCCCGTCACCACGCACATTGAAAGAAGTCCAGTCTCTGAATGGAAAACTAGCCGGGTTGAACAGGTTCTTGTCCAAATCAGCAGATAAGTCACTCCCCCTCTTTAAAACACTCAAGAAATGTACGAAAAAGGGAGACTTTTGTTGGAATACGGAAGCAGAAGAAGCCTTTACACAGCTTAAGCAACATATCGCAGCGCTTCCCACACTAGTCGCACCCCGACCAGGGGAAGAGTTAATTATGTACTTGTCTGCAACTCATGGAGCAGTCAGCGCAGTGCTACTGACAGATAAGAATTCCGTACAAACACCGGTATATTTCGTAAGCAAAGCACTCAAGAAGACAGAGATTAACTATAGTGCAATGGAAAAGTTGGTCCTGGCATTAGTATTTGCCACCAAAAGACTGCGCAATTACTTTCAAGCACACCCCATAGTGGTAATCACATACCAACCTATCAAACAAGTTATCTCCAAACCCGACGCATCGGGGCGATTACAAAAATGGAGTGTATTGCGAGGCGAGCATAACATCTCTTATAGGCCACGCACTGCGGTTAAAGGGCAAGTACTAGCAGACTTCATCATTGAAAAACCAGACACTGATGCTACACCTTCACAAAGCGAGGTAGAACTACAGGAACCATGGGTCCTATTCACAGATGGATCTTCATGCGTGGACGGGTCGGGCGCAGGCCTTATCCTTACCAGCCCAGAAGGAATGGAATTCACATACGCACTGCGCTTTGAATTCATAGCCACGAACAATAAGGCAGAATATGAAGCCCTAATTGCTGGATTACGCATTGCAGCTCGAATGGGTGTACGCAACCTAGAAGCAAATGTGGATTCCCGATTAGTGGCCAATCATGTGTCGGGTGAATATGTGGCTAAAGAAGATAATATGGTTCAATACCTCGACAAGACCAAGTCACTAATCCAGGGTTTTGACAGGTTCACCATTAAACAAATTCCTAGAGGGGAAAACAGAAAAGTGGACGCACTAAACAAGATCGCATCTACAAGCTTTGCGCACCTGTCAAAACAAGTATTGGTGGAGATCCTAAAGAACAAATCCATCTCGGAGATGGAGATATCTACGGTGATTGAGGAGCAGGATCCTACGTGGATGACCCCTATCATCGAATTCATAAGCAGGGGCATATTGCCCCAGGAACCGAAGGATGCCTGTCAGATACGGCGCACAGCGCAGAGATTCGAACTTCAGGATGGTATCCTATATCGGCGCTCATTTTTACAACCATGGCTCCAATGCGTTGGACCTCTCCAGGCAGACTATAAGTACTCCTAGAAATCCACGCCGGTTCATGCAGTATGCATTCAGGACCACGGTCCATTGTAGCGCGAGCCTTGCGGTCAGGGTACTACTGGCCCACTATGCATCGTGATGCGCGTGATATGATAAAGAAATGTAACAACTGCCAAGCTCATATTTCTAGTACTTAACTAAGAAAAGAAAATGAAAAGAACTGAAAAAAAAAGAAGAAAAAAAGTAATTTGGTTAATTTCAAACTAGAATATTTTCTTTTCAAAAATAAGTTGAGCATGTTTATTTTATTTTTATTTTTTTTACTAGCTTCAAGCCCACCTGATAGGAGGCTAGTTTTATCAGAAGGCGAAGATGTTTACCGTAACTCTTTTGTGCTCCATTTTACTTTCAAGATTTTCTCAGATTTCATCCGAAATGGGGAGAACTAAAGGAGTTCCTGATTTTCTTAGGTAGCTCCATTCTTCTTTCAGGAATCTAAAATCAAGTTGAATATTTATTCAGTAAGCACAAATTGAGTGAAAATCATAAGAACATATGTTCATCCCAAACAGAGAAAAAGAGAAAACTCTACTCTCAACATGTATGCTAAAACTAGTTTTGGCTCAACAACAGATGTCCGAAGTTTAAATTGCTGTCAGCACATTTGTGAATTGTATCCAATATTCCAATCCCCCAAATTATAGATATGCCTTTGAGAAACATACTATTTAATAATATGCAATAAATTACACTTCACACTCTGTCCAGTTTCCCATCATATATCAGAGTATCAAACTAGAACACAAAAATTCTAATGGCAATCATTGGATGTTTTACTATCAGAGAATATCATACCTTTTAATGTTGTCACATATTAATTTGCTGTTTTGCAGTCCATGAATCCATATGAAGTAAAATTGGCCCTTGTTCATCTTCCTTGGTAGGAAAACAAATTATCACCAAACTCCAATGAGCACTGCAATAATTAGTCAAAATAATGAAAATTATGACACTTTACATCTTAAAAAGGTCAGGAATCATGAAATTCATATAAGTTGAAAAGCTTACCTTTCATGTATCGGAAGAAGTATGTATGCTTTTTCAAATATACTGACATCTTTCCACCACTTTCTGAACTTACGAAATGAATCTTCCTCGTACTTCAGCTATAACAAGAAAATAAAAGGTATTCACCAAAAGTAAATATGTGTAATATTACACGGTTTAGGGCAACCAAATTAGAAAACAATATACCTTTTCCAGCAGCTTGTTATAAAAGTATGTGCTGAAGAAATGATAATTGCATTTTGTACTATCAGATGAAGACTTTGGCTGCTGAAGATATCTATATGGGAAAAAAAATGGGAACTGTTAAATGGAAGAGTTGCAGAGAATGCTACGGGAACATTAAATATGGTATTGTTTTCACTGCTTGAGCATACTGATAACAGGCCCTTTTTACAGTCTATAAAGTCTGTTCTGGTTTATCTGAAATCAAAATCAACATAGTTCAGTACTGAATGCAATTTGCTTTCTAATGAAAGTGATTATAAAGATCCATGTGTCATTCATCTTGTAAAAGGACAAGTGGCTGTTAACTATTGTCACGTGGAAACTTATTTGAAAAGTCACTAAACATTTAAACATTATCTGTTCTGCTCCAAATATATGGATTTTTACATAACTGATGCATATAACAACAAAAGAAAGAACCATAAGCTTGGAGAGAATTTGATATTACCCAAATCTGTGGAGTAACGATTGGTTTCTTTTATGGGTATGCAAGGACCTTGACAACAGCCAAAACACTGATTATCATTATGTAGTGGTCCAATAAACTTATTATATTTTAAATGTTGACATGCTAAAGAACCATAAATTAAGTTTAAAATGCAGTCTCATAAAATGTAAAATGTTATGGTACACTTGGACAACAAAGCACTAACCGGATATAAAAATTCATGATAGTGGATGAAAGATATGCTTCAGGAGCAAGACATCCCATATCTGCGTGATTAACTTCAACTGCATCTGGGTCATCCCTGTAAAGTCACAATTGATAATAGGGCAAAGTAAGAAAATAACAGCAGAA